>CAMPET010000303.1:27369-62564 GCA_946803715.1 Beroe ovata
CACACACACACACACACACACACACACACACACACAATCTCTCTCACACACACATCAAGCGCTGTTTGTACAGTTCTCTTATTCTATTGTTGGATTCTATATCATGGTGTACTCATCCATGGTTTAGTTGTTGAATGGCATTTTGAAAGAACACGTCACCTAGAAGTTAGATCAGCTCAATGCTCACAGTGAACAAAAGCTATGTTTGTAATTATACTATTCAGTGTTACAGTTTGTTATTGAGATGCTTCATTAACCGATGAATCACGTCACTGCTGTTACATCAGACTGCGACGTGTTGCGTGATAATTGCACTGATTAGCCACGTGAAAACATATTACTGCTGTATTATGCTAATACATACATAGGCATACTCACAGACAAACAGACAGACACAGACAAACATGGAGACACAGTCACACACAAACATACTCACACACACACACACACACAAACTGCAATTAACCGATTGTCTGTGATTGTCTGCGATTGTCGTTGCACAGTGTTTATACTGTTTACTGTTTAGCGTATACTTTCCTTTGTATTGTTTGTGTACGAATTTTCCAAGCCATGATTGTTTGTTTGTTCGTGTTTGTTTGTTTTTACAATGTATACAATCATAGGGACTCCTGTTAATTCCACATTTGTTATTGATATAAGAAGAGACCGCGACACCCGTTAAAATCGTACAAATTGGATGAGAATATGTAATTGGATGAGCCTGGGCTGAATTCTCTAATTAACGGAACACCTGAATTAATTACGCCATAATTGATTCACACATTGCACTCAAATAACCTGTGGCACTTTACAGTGACCAAATCTAATCACGACACTTAACTTTTCTAATCAGCTATCTACTCTTTCTTGTTTTATCATTATTTTATCGTGTGTCTCAACGTGTGTCATGAAATTGTCACGCTCCAATGCCTCTCTCCTCCCTCCCTGTCCCCCAATCAATGCAGACTCCCTTAACTCAGGGTAGTCTGTATGTGGACTTCCTTTCGTCTCCCCTCTCCGTTGCAAATAAAAGTGTCTTGCAAATAAAAGTGTCTTGTTTCACGTTAACAGGATTAAAATTCTTAACGAACACTGACTCATCATTTAATTCCATTACCGTTCCGTTACATTATGTGCGTCGTGAGTGTGTGTGCGTGTGTGTGTCTAATGTCTATATGGCGTGTGTGTGTGACTGTGAGTGTCTGTATGTGTGCGTGTGTGCGTGTGTGTTTGTGTGTCTGCATGTGACTGTGCGCGTGAGTTTTTTGCACAATTATAAACACGGAATATATTAGCGAGCTACTATTTGCTATTGGTAAAACTCAACCTTATGAAAGTGGTGGTTTTGCTTTGTTCATTTGTAGTTTGTACATACAAGCGCACGCACAGACACGCACAGACACACTCACTCACTCACTCACTCACTCACACACACAAATGGACCTGTTTGAAGAGAGCTCATGTATAATTATACGTGTATACTACTGGCTTATCGCCAGATTTGACTTGCTCCGATTGTCTTTGAGTTTCTGGGTACCGTTTTACTACCACTGAGAATGTCAAATTGGATGACGAATCTCACTAGAAATGTCAATCTTGATGACTATGGAATATATGGACTAAGTTATGCTAAGGAGTATTCTCGTGGTAGTAGATTCCCACACGAACATTCAGTAAATTCTCCACTACACGATGTTCTCGAAAATATGCATGCGAAGTACTAAAACACACACTCACACATAGACACACAAACACGCAGACATAGATACACACTATACACACGCATTATACACACGCATTATACACACGCATACACAATACACATACGCATGCACATACGCATACACATACGCATACACACACAGACACAGACAGACTACAGACTGCAGACACACAGACAGACACACACAGACGCGAGTATTGTACTGTTGGACACGTGTTTCTCAGAGCACTTAAACACTGGCACACACACACACACAGATGACACCTGATCTCCCATATTTTCCCCCAGCTGCTCAATGTCCATTACTCTACTCTTTTGTGTTAACATCTGTTATACCCACCACTAAAACACAATGAGCATCATGAATTATTGTTCGCACTTCCTCTTTCGACTTGCGATAATTCTTTTAACTTTAATTTCCACTTGTTATTTCCTGCGACTGATTGCTTCTCGTGGCAAAGTACAATTCGTATATCCACTCTATATAACTTGTATAATAGCTTGTATACAATGTACTGGCTGACATGTGCGGTATACATTTCTGCATTTTTTATTGCTCTTGTTAACATGTTTTCGCGCTTCTCTTGACACTTTGTTCCCGTGTGTGTGTTCTTGTCCTTTGTCTTTGTTGCCATTTGTTCACTCGGCACGAGAGTTTACCCACGCAAATGTTAGTTCCGACGTGTATTCAGTGCCTATGCGTTTTAGAATGTGCATCAGTTAGCGACTTTCAGTTTCGACGTGCGTTCAGCGTGCGATTCAGTAGGCGTTTAAGTGTGCGTTTCCGAATTCCATATGCGATAATTCGATTTCCCTATTCGTCCTCCCATCATCTCTCTATGATAATCCATCTAACCCCCCCTCTCCTACTACCATAGCTCTGATGAGTGTGACATGTACAGTCTCTAGACCATCACCCCTTCACCTCCCATCCTCATCCACAGACCTCCTCCCCTCCTCGCTCCACCCCTCCGCCTCTTCCACCCTCCTCCCCCGCCCTCCTACACTTCACTCCAGTGATTGCAGTGACTGTAGCATCTGTGAGGAGCTAGCTGATGACACCACTGACACCACCACTCCCACAAATGATGGAGATAAGCAGATAGCTGACAAAAAAACGAGGAAAGAAGAGGATGAAGAAGAGGAAAAACAGACGAATCAGCGGATATCAAACGTCGCGTTTCTCGCTCAGACCCTCTTCTCGCCGATGTTCGGGAGGAAAGGAGGAAACAAGGTGGATCCCGGTGAGGGAATGCCCGAGAGGAGCTCGTTTCAGAGTCCTCTCGTGAAGAGATCGGAAAAAGCAGCTGTCATCAACAAGAGTGCAAGTGAAAACACGATATCGCATGGCGGTGTTCACTTTGAGACAACTAAAGGATTGCCAGGGGGTGATACGTCCTGTTTCTCGCCAAGTAAAGAGAAGAAAGTATCCCGGTGGAGGCTGAAGATGAAATCAGGGTCAAGCGAGGACCGGGTGGATAAGCAAAGCGAATCAGGGTCATTTTCCTCGGCGGATAGCAAGAATTACAACGGTCGAACTAACGGGAAGCGGAAAAAGCCGGGGAAAAAGTCACATACTCGAGGGAGCAGTTTCGATTACCGGCTCATCAAGGATATTTTCAAGATGTCGCTCCCCCGTTCCCTTTCCGCGGGGGATATTGGGAAAAAGTACAACTCCTCAATCCCTGAGGATATCGAGGAGAGTGTCAAGGAGAAACCTGTGCTCGACAAGAGCTCCGGGTCGAAAACACTGCCTAGGAAATTGTTTCCGAGCAAGAGCTCGCGGCAGTTGAGCGAGGCGTGCGTGAAGTCGGCGGAGAAGTTGGACAATGAGGGAGGGGAGGAGGTTGTGAAGCCGACGGGGAAGTTAAAAGAAGAAGGGGAAGATGAAGTGGTGTCAAGTGAAGAGAATGTTGTGGAAAATGGGCACGTGGTCAAGGAGAGGGAGGAGAGTTTGAGTTTACAGGTAATTGTAGTCTTGAGTGGGATAGTCAAGACTTGAGTCCGGGAATTGATTGTGAAATGTGAGGCAGTGAATCCGGATCAGTGCTCACAATATCTGATACAAGTCCTTGACACCTCTCACACCTCTGCCAACTCTGACACTTCACCACCCACAGAGCACGACTGACACCTCAGTATTCCCCTCATTCTATCCCCTCTCACTGACACCCCTGCCTCCTCCTAACACCCTCCCCATCTCCCAGGGCTCAGGACTGGTCGGACTGAAGAACCTGGGGAACACGTGTTTTATGAACAGTATAATCCAGTGTCTGTCCCATTCTCGTCCGGTAAGAGAGTACTTCCTCAGTCACAAGTACAAGAATGAACTGAGCAGTGGCAGCAAAATGCAGGGACGACTAGCTGAAGGTAAACTGGGATGAAGAACGGTAGAGAGTGGTATATGAGTGGTGATCATCATCATCACTTGTTTACTCTTACCACTCTCTGTCGCGATTCTAGGTTATTTCTACATAAAGTTTTATCGTCACACTGCCCAGTTACCATGGTAACACATCCCCTCTCTCTCTGCCCCAGAGTTTGCCAGTCTCCTCTCTGACATGTGGTCGGGTCGCAGTGATGTTGTGTCACCCAACAAGTTCAAATCTGCTGTCGCAAAGTCAGCTCCCCGATTCGTCGGATACAGGTGAGAGTTGACATAGGCGGGGTTTCCTTGGTTCGTAAGAGCTGTTAAACCAGTTTTGAGAGCTGTGGGGTCGCATATAATCCATTGTTTAGTCTCAGTAGACGATACGGAGTTTTCCTAGTGTTACCCTTGTAGCATTGCTGCACTGATCTCAGCAAATATTGGAATACTCCATTCATTGATAGTTATAGTGCTGATTGCGGTTGTTGTCCATCGCCAATACTTATCGACAGTCAGCACACACACAGACACAGCCACGTGCTTGTCAGATGCCTGTATTTATATTCTGTAATCATGCAACTACTACAGCGATATCTCCTTGCCAAGATACTATAGACCACGATATATATGACTATTGTAGAAAGCAAGATATACACAGATAATGATATAGTATCTTGTTTGCTATCATTGTGCTCAGATATAGGATGAATGTGTAGCATCACTGTGTTATGGAGTCACTGAGTTTGCGATGAGAACGTGTGTGTTTGTGTGTGTGTATGGACGTGTGTGTGTGTGTTTGTACGCTTGCTGTATCAGGGGAAACAATCTTTGTGTAAGAGAAATGTAAAACAATGTGCGTGGCTATTTATATCACACAATGCACAACATCGAGCTATCATAGTATGGCTGAATTTGGAGCCAGTATAGTCGCGGGAGTTTGCATTATGAAGGAGTCTGGTCAACCAGAATTCGTATTATGAGGACTACCTGTACTTATAGGACATATTATAAAGGAGTAAATCCAGGGGACACGTTTAAATCGGTTTAAATCGAGGTAGTCACCATTGAACACAGAGCTTGCCGACTGCCGTTTGATGATTCACATCGAATATTGAGTAATGAGTACCTATTGAACCTGCTAGTTTTATTTGTATTCGTGTAGGTGAGTAGCTGTTTGTTTGTTGCTGTGTATGCTCTGTGTTTGTGCGAAGATAGGTCTCATGTCTCAACAATGCTAAGGTGGCATACGCCATACAATGCCACCCTTCCACTTACAAACACACACGCACACATGCACACGCACACATACACCCACATACACCCACACAGATGGTACATTAGGTAAATGACAAGCCACCGCGCATCCAATGTCCATGTGCCACTCATATATATACATGGCATTTATTGGAATATCCTATGGGAAAAGTAGTCATATATTTCAAATACTTTGTAGATAGGATGAAATAAAGTTCATAATTGCTGATGTACTTGACCGAATAGACCAACTTTATCAGTCATCACAAATGACCCAATTTTACCATCATCAGTCACGCTCCCAATATATTTCAGTCAGCAAGACTCGCACGAGTTTCTGCGGTTCTTCATGGAGGGTCTACACGAGGACCTGAACAGGGGAAAGAAGGGGAAGAGAAAAATAGAGGACCCTCCTCCTGGGCTATCGTAAGTGTCTTTGAAATATGTCTTTTCTATGTCCTGTGTCTTTTCTATATCCTTCGCACTTCCGTCTTTTCGTTCGTGACTGTCTTGTCTATGTCTCTCCGGACACACGAACGCACACATTCACACACACAAACATAAACACACACACACACACTCACACACACACACGTACACAGACACATAAACACGCACACACAAACACACTAATCATACAACTACTACCATTGNATGTCGACAATTAATAACCGGCGCAGAAAAACAATGTTTTTAGAAAGTGTTGATTACTTTGGCTAATTATAAATTCCATAATTAGCATAAGTTGGAATGTCTCTAACCTGGTAAATTTTTTTGGAATGAATTCTCTTTACAGAAAGGTTTCGGGTTCAAGTTTGGGTCAATCCAATTTTCCAATAATCAGTACATGGTCATGTAAATTTTGTGTGTCAATGTGTGTCAATGTTTGTGTGTACGTCTGTCCCTGGAACCTTTCAAAAAATACCAGAAATTCTTCTTGGTATTCCTGGAACTGATATTTCGAAAATGTATCGTACAGATATACACAATGTCATGTCAGAAAACGCGTATCTCTATTTTCTTTATGGATGTTCTTGTCAAAGTTCGAGTTACTAATTGGTGGCGAATAGAAAGTCAATTAGAGCTTGTCTACTGCGTGCAATTAGCTGCGATTGCATATTATTCGTGATGAGAATTCTGAGATTATTATATGCGATTCAAATCATTACTTTCGTGCAGATTCGTTGCTTAGATACACAGACACAGACACACGGACACACACAGACACAGACACAGATACACACACACACACCCACAGACACACTCACAGACACACACACACANCACACACAGACACAGACACAGATACACACACACACACCCACAGACACACTCACAGACACACACACACATGCACACACACTCACAGACAAACACACACACACACACGAACACACACACACACACACACATTGTACCTGTCATCCACGTGTCTCATAACATGTGTTTTATTACCCGTGACCGGTAACGGATTGGTATTTTCTCATTATGGGGCTGATGTGTGTGTAATGTAGAAGTGTATGGGAGAGGGGAAGGGATAGGGGTTGTCAAAGACTTTGCCATCTGTCATAAAAAGTTCGTGGTACATGCCATCAATTTCATTTTGCCAAAAATTGATTTTAATAAAGCAGAGATATAATTCAGTTCAATCGTACTGTGCTAGGTACAAAATAATATGCATATTTAGACTTTGTTAGAATACTCACATGTATGTCTAAATCCCGAAATTTAGATTTCATATAGAAGTCCACATCACATCATTTTCATCTCATTTCATCATGTTATGTACCAGTATGTGAGCAGAATACTGTTACTTTAGGTCGCAATTTGGTGTTGTGTGATGGCTCTCAGTATTCTGTTACAGTGATATTAAACATGTCCATTGCTCGTAAGATTTTAACAAAATGCGGGCAACAACGTTTAAAATACCATCTGAGACTCACGTATATCACGGTATATAGATGGAGCATAACTGGTAATAGCATGGCCATCGATTTCACTGTGAAATGTGTGCGGAACGCGCCGCGACAATTCACTTTTTTCATGGATCCTTTTCCGCTCGTTACCTGGTTACTATTTGAAGAACGCGCGTGCGCGCGCCGCGCAACTCTAGCGAATTTCGCGCCCTACAAAAAACTCCCCGATACCTTCATTCATTGTTGCCCACAATAACTCACTCAAACCTCAGAGACGTGGAACTGGCTGAACACCGGTGGAAAGGATACACTGCGTACGACAACAGTTCAATAGTCGATATATTCGTGGGTCTACTGAAGAGCACGTTAACGTGTAGCGTTTGTGACCACAAATCAGTGACATTTGACCCGTTTTGGGACCTTTCCTTACCCTTGCCAAGATCTAGAGGCTCCAGACTCAATCTACAGTCTTGCTTCAGCGAGTTTACACAGGTTTGTGATGGCCTATCATTCGCTTTACAATGATTGCTGGCTATTTTTAACCACACTTAAACGAGCAATTACATGTGTATTCTTTTAAAAATGAAGCTCAAGAACAGCTCACTGGTCTATCTCCCCTCTAAAACCGCCACCAGTATTTTCATCCGACTTTTTCACAGGAAGAGATTCTAGACGGAGACGAGAAGCCGACGTGTGAGAATTGTAAAAAACGACAGAAATGTACCAAGCAGTTCTCCATAGAACGGTAGGAGGTCTTAGTTTAAGGCATCTTTTCATCCTCTTTCCGGCACACTCACTCATTCACTCACTAATTCACTCACTCATTCACTCGCTCATTCACTCACTCAAACACTCACTCATTCACTCACTCATTCACTCACTCACTCACTCACTCATTTACTCACTCACTCACTCACTCATTCCATCTTTCCCTCGTACACTCTTTCTTCCAGGTTTCCACCAATCCTAGTCCTGCATCTGAAACGCTTCTCCGAGGTTCGATACCGAACTAAACTTTCGACAAAGGTGGATTTTCCCGTGGAAAATCTAGATCTTTCAGACTTCTGCTCTCACACACGCAGTAAGTAGAGTTTCCGATATGAGGGAGTTTTCCATCACGAAAATGACGGATTTCCTCCTCGCTTAATTCCCTCCGATCCCCCTGCAAGCTATCAAGTTCTCATCTCTACCCCCTCCCCCTCAGCCCAAGCACCCCAGTACGATTTGGTTGGGGTATCTAATCACAGTGGGAACACGTTTAGTGGGCACTACATCGCTTACTGTAAAGTGGGTGCACGGTGGCACAGATTCTCCGATTCCTCGTGAGTTTTGCCAAAAAATTGAAATTCTTGAAAAATTGTGTGCAAAAAAGTTGTCAAAATAAGATTTCCTCTCTGCCAATCTGTTCTCTTTGCTCTCTACACTCTCCAGTTCTGTACAAATGATCAGTGATAAAATTCCCCCTTCTATTTCCAGAGTATCTGGACTCTCGAGAAACGACATTGTTTCCTCGGAAGCGTACGTCCTATTCTATGAACGCAAAAGATAAACTATAGATCACCCTACACACACAAAGTTGGAGCACAATTCACATTGGATGTGAATACGATGAAATCGTACTGGATGTCTTCCTGTACAATGCCAAAATCTCAGGCATGAGCCAAGAATGATCGCACATACACATACACCTGGAATGCAACTCTGTTATTCTGACAGTAATTCCCGCAGTTCTTACTATACCCCGCATGTTATTTTGTCATCATGTGTACAAAGAGCTCCTTCCGTTGTTGATATGGTTCTGATCAAGATTTGGGGACATTGTATTCAAAAATCATCAGCAATATTATCAAAATAGGCAACAAAATGGTTTTTCTTACTCTTACGAAAAGGTTTTCCAAGATTTGAGTGAAAATGTATCCGAGTTTATTCAATCTGAGAGAGTTTGATTATTAATACAAAATCTTCTGTACAAAAATAGGTTATTTTAGGTTTATTGTGTGTGTGTTACGCAGTGAAAAACTGTAAATCATCACACTCTTTTTGTATTTCAGATAGCGGCCTACCATTCGTTTTCCCACGATTCTTTCTTGAATGTTAAGATACAGATTTAGTATGAGAAATTGTGTGAAAGATTTTATGTTGATTATAAGAAAATATGACAATTTGAGATCTGTTATATCAGAGTGTTTGACTTGTTGCGAAATGTCTGGAATGAAAAAAGGCACATTTTGAATTGAGAATGCGAACTCATTCCATCACAAATTCACCATCTAGTTCACACATTCATTCAACTCCTCGTCTCATTCTACGATGCAAACTGCTGCCGTCCAATGTCCTCACACATCGCACACTGTGAAGAGCAATCATATATCCTCAAATCCCTGTCTTTTTACACTTGGCTCGCCTATTTTGAAACCAAACCTGAGGGAAGTCATCGTTTATGTCGTGAAAAATCATCAATTAGCAACAAATAACAACCCCGTTAACCCAAACCGCTGATATTCCATGTACAATCGATGTACAATGTACATTGTTCATCAAAACACTCATGTGTGTAGGACGTACACGCGTGACCAAATCAAAATGTCACGTGACCCCGCGCGAAACTAGTTTAGCTGAAGAAAAGTAATCGCGCGCGACAAAAACGGCAATTTGCCACTGTGACCGAATACATTTTGTGTATAGCGTACACATTTCTTACATTCGATTCCTCGTTACGTTGTGTTTTTTGGTGTATGACTGCGTTGGGTATCGTTCATAATCATTTCCCCAAGGTAAGGCCTATGTCTCACGGCTAAGTTATGGGTCAATTGAATATCTCTCATCCTTTTTCTGATAACTTATTCCTTTTTTCATTCATTTTCCATCATATCGAATCATTTTAAGTTTTACTCTAGATCTATGTTCTACATCTCTATCAGTTTCTACTATACGCAAACAGTAAAACAGTTCGTACTCACCTGTACTTGTACTTGAGCTAGAGATAACGACTCTGCTAGTTTACACCGCTGTGCTGGGGTTAGATACGGGTGTTGTTGAAATGTCTCTTCCATTTTCACCAGCTGTTCACGTGTGAAGGACGTTCGTCTCTTTCTACATTTCATCACACCCCCTGAGTATTGTAATTAACTAATTAATTAATTAGTTAATTACTGAGTATAGTAATTAACTAATAAATGACCAATTAGTGACCACCGTCCCACCACTCCCTTGGGATTTGTGACCTCCGCAAGCAAACATGACCCTTTCCCCTTTGAAACGTGTGACCGTCATACCATCCACTTCTATAATCGCGAGATGTTTTTTAGCGAGTGTTTCTTTGACCAATGTCCGTGCATTTCAATTTTCTCTGCTTTACGTAAGTCTTTTAACCACTTTCCGATTTCAGTAAATAGCATGACTATAGTCAATAGATTACCTAAGTCCTACATCATAGCTTTACCATGTTGTTATGCATCCATGAACTTTTTCATGGACTCCTTAATACACGTAAATACATTTGTAAATTCTCATACTAACAGGGGCTCTCACGAAAACGTATTTGCTTACTTTTATCCTTTGACACGAGAATATGGATTCTAGGAACATTCAATTGCTGAATTTATCATCCCCACACTCCACAGACACACACACGACAAAAACTTAGAGAAAAAAAAACAGGAAGCCCAGATAAGCCCAAAATTCAATCGGGAATGGATTCAGCGCTCAAAAATACATGGGAATCCATGGTCTTTCCATAAAAAATCGAAAAATAAATTCATTCGAATTTTGGATCAAGGTCCCATATTATGTTCGAAATCACATGGTGAATAGGTCCCCAGGGAAGCAAGATAGAGCCAAAATTTGATGAGGAATCGATTCAGCGTCCAAAAATACGTAGGAATCGAAAGTATTTGCATGAAAATGGAAAAAAATTATTTCTTCGAATTTCTGATCGTAGAAATTGAAACGAGTGACTCCACACTTTTATACTCCGATTTTGAGGGTCTCAAATGAGGACTTTGCTGGTCCTGGCGACACAATTTTTCCACCAAATCATCTCTCCTACTCTCGCACTACAAGTATCAACCCTTTTTGCGGTCATCTTAAGTTCATACTTGCCGTGAAATCACGCCCAAATGACGATTTCANGATGGGTGGAACAAGTGACGGGATATCACTATTATAATTTCACATTATTATGGAGATAGGGAAGGATGGGGGACTGGGGATCCGGGTTTCAGCTAGTTCATCGAGAAACCGAGGAAAATTCTACCTTCAATTGTTTGCTTGGAAGTTTAGGGCCAAAATATGATCGGGAATCGATTCAGCGTCCAAAAATACATAGGAATGCGTAGTCATTGCATGAAAATGAGACAAAAAATTTTTCTTCGATGCGAGCATTACATCGGTAAAATTGAAATGAGTGACTTCACACTTTTATACTCCGATTTCGAGGGTCTCAAATGAGGACTTTGATGGTCCTGGCGACACAATTTCTCCACCAAATCATCTCTCCTACTCTCACGCTACATGTATCAACCCTTTTTGCGGTCATCTTAAGCTCATACTTGTCGTGAAACCACGCGCAAATGACGATTTCAAACCTGTGGGAAGCAAACTCAACAAAAACGCGAAAATCAATGGGACACACTTATACCAAAAACGACCGAAATCAATTTTGCAGGGGGTCTGCCAGGAAGAGGTGTTCCTGGCCTACTTTTTGACGTAGAATTCAAATCCGGAGAAATTTTTGAGCCATCTCATCGGGAAATCGAGGAAACTTCAAATTTCTTTTTAGGTGTGAGGTTAGAAGTCACGCGACGAACAGCTCCTCAGGGGAGCAAGATAGGGCCAAAATATTATCGGGAATCGATTCAGCGTCAAAAAATACATGGGAATACGTAGTATTTGCATGAAAATGAGACAAAAAATTTTCTTCAATCTGAGCATCGGTAAAATTGAAACGAGTGACTCCACACTTTTATACTCCGATTTCGAGGGTCTCAAATGAAGACTTTACTGGTCCTGACTTGACAATTTTTCCACCAAATCATATCACCTACTCTCACGCTGCAAGTATCAAGCCTTTTTGCGGTCATCTTAAGTTCATACTTGCCGTGAAACCACGCGCAAATGACGATTTCAAACCTGTGGGAAGCAAACACAACAAAAACGCGAAAATCAATGGGACACACTTATACCAAAAACGACCAAAATCAATTTTGTAGGGGGTTTGCCAGGAAGAGGTGTTCCTGGCCTACTTTTTGACGTAGAATTCAAATCCGGAGGAATTTTTGAGCCATCTCATCGGGAAATCGAGGAAAATTCTAATTTCTTATTAGTGTGAGGTTAGAAGTCACGCGACGAACAGCTCCTCAGGGGAGCAAGATAGGGCCAAAATATGATCGGGAGTCGATTCAGCGTCCAAAAATACATAGGAATACGTAGTATTTACATGAAAATAGGACAAAAAAATTTTCTTCAATCTGAGCATCGGTAAAATTGAAATGAGTGACTCCACACTTTTATACTCCGATTTCGAGGGTCTCAAATGAGGACTTAGCTGGTCCTGGCAACACAATTTCTCCACCAAATCATCTCTCCAACTCTCGCACTACAAGTATCAACCCTTTTTGCGGTCATCTTAAGTTCATACTTGCCGTGAAACCACGCCGAAATGATGATTTCAAACCTGTGGGAAGCAAACAGAACACAAACGCGAAAATCAATGGAACACACTTATACCAAAAACGACCAAAATCAATTTTATAAAGGGTGTGCCAAAAAAAAGGTGTTCCTGTCCTATTTTTTGACGTAGAATTCAAATCCGGAAGAATTTTTGAGCCATCTCGTCGGGAAATCGAGGAAAATTCTAATTTATTCTCAGATATAATATGGTAATCAAAGTTGCATGACGAGTAGTTTATCCTTGTGTTATATAACTCACTGGTGGAAATCATCTCATATTTCTTCCCCCGCAGACTCCAGGTACCGGGTTCTTCACTGATTTCCTCATTTCCATCCTGTTCCTGGCTTGTACAGGAGCCATCATCCTCCTATACCTCCCCTTCGACAAGTACTGGTACGGAAAACCCTTCATTTTGCTGAATTCTGGTGAATTTTAGTGAATTTCTGGGGAATTTCGTCAAAATCATCGGACTGTATTGATATGAGGAGAAAATCTCGTAAGAGTTAACCCGAGTTGCTAGGTAATTAAGTCAAGGAAAAACAATTACTTCACAAAACATGATAATGAATTCTATCATCTCTTTTTCTAATCCTTGAGTCACTGGTGTCAGACTGTCACTGGTGTCACACTGTTACTGGTGTCACACTGTGACAATGGTGTCACTGTGACAAAGGTGTGACACAACTTCTTCTTCTTCTTCTCTTCCCGCCGGACACAGTTGGTGGAATTCTGCTCGCTTGTTCACGTATTTCTCGGGATATCTCGTGGACACTCTTATTGCTTGTCTCCNAGCACAACAAAAACGCGAAAATCAATGGGACACACTGATACGAAAATATGACCAATAACATTTTTTTCAGAAAGACATACTGGAAAACACTGCTTCTGGCCTATTTTTGTACGTATAATCCGAATCTGAAGGAATTTTGGCGCTATCTCATCGGTGGAAAATGAAATTTTCGAAATTGCCGTCCACGTGAAAACGTCCAACCTGAGTTAGTGATGGACTGCGACATCAAGAGGGGCCACGAGAACGATCCGTCCTCCTGATTAGCCGTGTTCTGTTCAGACAAACTCGATCTGAACCTCCTCAATAACTCCTGGGATTTGATCAATCAAGTATGGATTTCTTCAGAAATCCTCATACTTATAATCTCAAGAATGGGAAGGCATAGGAATTGGCTATTGCATTATCATACCTCAGTAAAGTTTGTCAGAACATTCTGCTGTGTGGTAGGCATCTCTGGTTGGTTGCTGTTTTTGGGCATCTGGCAGTCAGTGTTGCTTTGGTTGTTGCTGCGTGGTGAACTTGTGTTGCTTGGCGAGCAGTTACTAGGTGACCAACTGGAGGTGTTGCTAGGGAGGGCAGCAACGTTGCTAGGGAGGGCAACGACGTTGCTAGGGAGCGCAGCAATGTTGCTGGGCAGCACCACAATGTTGCTAATGCACGGTTGCAGTGAGACGGTAAGACCCCTATCATCATGTGTCGTGGTTTTTACAGGCGGACTACACTCTAGTATCTTAGAAATAGAGAACTGGTGTGGAGTTTCCATGACAACAAGAACACACAAACACTCGCAAAACAGACAAATCTTCTAAAATCTTCTGTTAATGGTTTTGAAACATCCCTCTTGCGCCTTGTGTACTCAGACACACGTGGCTGGCCAAACAAGTAGTTTTCGTCGTGGTAAAATTAATGAGAACCCATTAAATGACTACTCTCTCTTTGGTCCAATGATCTCCATAGCAACCACGTGTCGTGCACGTGTCGTGCACGTGACAAGGACCTGAGAGTTCATTAAACGTGCTGTAGCTAATTTGTAAACGAGAGAGTGACCAGGTTACTCGATCGGTCGCAGTTGTGCAGAGGCAATTCATTTTCAACCTGATTCAACGTTGCTCCTTCAAAAACAAGTGTTAATTAGTCATATTGAGAATTTCTACCTTGTCTCAAATCAAAAACTGTCTAAATCAGAATATATTCGGCAAGAAGGATCAATATAACATACGGCAAGATACAAAATTAATCGTCACTCAAAAACGCACTTTTTTCAACAACAAGAACCCCTGAAAATCATTCATACACAACCACAATCATCTGACACACACACAAATTTCCTGCCATCACTTGTCCTTGGCTTCCTGATCAGCTCCTCCCCCAGTAACAGCTTTCTGCCGGTTCCGTATCTGTCTCCATTGCTCGATTTCGGGGAACGACGGAACCCGAGACAACAAATCCTCCATCTCGTTATTATCCACGAGATTTGGTTGGAAGTAAAACTTCCGGAACTTATTCAGCCCCCACACGATTATCAGAACTCGCAGACTGACGAACATCAGAATCACGCCGGCTGTCAGGAGAATTACCATGCAGGTCATGGAGATGAGGGGGTTTTTCCACTGTCCGATATGACTGAGCTTCTCTCCTATGCTCGCAGCGTTATCCAAGCCCGCCTGGATCCCCTCGACTGTGGAGAATATGGTTTTCATTTTGTCCAACTTCGCTCCCAGACCTCCGCTCTGTTCCGTTTCCGCTTTCATCTTCTTCTTCTCGTAGTACGCCTTGTTAGCGTTGTTTTTTATCCAGGTTTCGCGGCGTTTGAAGCCGCAGTTTTGAGCTACATTCTGCGGGAAAAGTCATTAATTGGTCACAAATCAGTCACATGATAGATAGTCAGCCATACTTATGTCATATGATCTCATATTGGTCATTCTGATATTGATCTAGTGGACAGATGGTCTTGCTAAGATGCTAGATGTGATTCCTAGAATAGTAGAATTGTCATCTGAGTTGACTGAGATAAGATTCAATGGATCTCCACTAACATTCCAGAAGAGCAATAATCCCAGAGCTAGGGGTATCATCCAAAGTTCCACATAGTAGACAAACACAACGAATGTAACCATGGAGAAGAGAGAGACTGGCTTACTCCGCCACCGGATTATGTTGTCCAGCCCCTCGCCCATGTCTTGTAGCATTTCAATCTATGGGGGAGAGGGGTGGGTGCGTGAGGTGTGGGGGGAGAGCGGTGCGTGGATATTTGAGGTTATAGCAACACTTTACAATACTTGATTTTCATTAAGGTCAGTGAGTCTGTAAACGGTAATTAGTCAAATTCAGCTTCAACAATCCCTTTGATGATGCAAAAGGTTGCTCAATCAATCTCCCCCAACTTAATTTATGTGGATATTTGGAAGTTTTCCCTCCCTTTACCTGAGCGGTGATTCTCTTCACATCTCTCTGTAACATGGTTGTGTTGAACTTGGTCGGTTCCTTGAGTATCACTTCCTCCTTTGGAGCAAATGTTCTCAGGGTTGCCCTGATCGGGTTGTGGAAAACTGTTGTTTCCATCACCAGCTCCCCCTTACCTGATCGCGAAGTTTTCATAGAACAGTTGATTATCATTAGGAAACAGAAGACAGCATAGGTAAATCGATCACGAGGAATGAACTTTCCGTTTGCAAGGATTGGAATAGTTGGTGCTTATAACGCAAGGTTCACTTTTTTACCGATGTCCGTGAGTTTGGAATTCTTGAGAATGTACTTCTTCACGCCCCCGCAGAGAAAGAGAGGAATTGCAATCTTCCCGAGGAATGCGTTGCTAACCAAGTCCTCCTCGTCCCATAGTGACACGTGCAGGATGCTATGGAAATCGTTAACTGGGAACCTGGGGAAAAGAGAGTGAGGTGTTTCTTGTCTGGATTAACGAGAAATATCTCGGCGTGTCTTCTCTCGTGTTCCAAAAATTCTGTCAATTATCCTTGTCTCGTATTAGGTTTTTGTTCATATTCGCGTAACCAATCATCACTCTCTCTCTGAATTATCTTTGTTTTATCGTCCATTTCTCATATCTCTCCCGACCCACCTGTAAGTCAAGTTCCACTCGGGCTCCACACAGTTTTCTCTGACCGGGGAAACTGATCTGCAGTTCTCCATCTCCATGACAACAAACGGGTCCACGGATCCTATCGCTTTCTTTGGGATGTTTGTCGCTCTAATCAGTTTCACTATGACATACCCCACGTTGGATATGTCGTTGAATGTGTTGGCTGCGAGAATAGTTTAAATAGTTTAATTAAATGTGTGAGCTAAGATATGAGTTTATTCTTCACGACAGCGTTGAGCGTGGTTTTGTATTTGAATTGAAAATCTATATTTTGCTGATCTGGTTTGCGAAAGACGACTAGCCTAGTTTGTATTGCTCCGCTAGTATCCTAGTCTCAGCATCATTGATCTCTTTCTGTAGCTGCATCTCAGCAGCTCCCAGTTCTGCAAACTTCAGTATCTTTATCATGAGGCTGATCTTCGTGTTTGTGTGGTCCAGACCAAACACATATCTGAGTGAGGTAGTGGTTTACATTTCCACAGCAGTGTCAGACACTCGCAGTTCTATGGAAGCAGACAGGTCGCTATGGAAACGACAGTTACTTGAATGGTTTGTTGGGAGCTATCTTGTCCAAATCAATCTCTGTCTCTCCGATAATGTTATCTTGTAACCCAGGTTCTGAGTCCCATAGACTCGCCTGAGAGATGATAGTGGGATAATAATGATATCTCTCTTGTCACCTATCACCCGTCACCACACATTTACACACATGGATTATAATCTGAACTTATCACCTGCATATAGCCTCCTGCATTTAAGTCACCCCTAGGTCACCTCATTTTCACTAACCTGAAGTATAGACCCCGAAGTACTGAGGTATCGGAACTCGAATGTCTCTCGCCAAGTTGGGTTTAGTGTCGCTGTGATCGTCTTTGTCTCATACTGTTGCTCACCCAAATGTAACCTGGAAAACGGATTACGGATATGATCATCGAGACCTCTTTTCACAGTTCCGAACGTTTGGAAACATCAACAATCCCAATTCACACGCAGCCCGATCGTTCAGAACTAGTCTCTATCAGGATATCACTTCACGATCATCTCGCAATCATATCAAACCTGATGAAGGGATCACAAGTTCCGTCCTTGTTCATTGGCGGGAGATCCATTCCCTCGATAACCGTGATTTGAACAACGCCTGAAATTTGTGAATTATCGCTCGATCTTAATCTTGGTCTTTGAGAATATAGTTTCCTGGTATTGTCTGTCTTTTCGTTCAGGTTCTTCAACGACTGACCATGATTTCAGACTCTCAATTTTCATCCTGTCCCACAACTAACCTAGGAGTTTCTCCTGTCCCTTTGTCCCTATCGATCTCAAGTCACTGGCCGAGGTAGTTTTCACTATCTCCACCAGATATGAGAATGAGAGCTTCCCCACAAACTCCTTCCCCTCCACTTGCGACCTAAAGGGAGGGTGCGATTTCTAAATTTCTAGGGATTGGTTTTAAGATTCCGTGATTAGATTAAGTTACGTTTTGCATAGTTTTATGTGTACATGTCGCATTTATTATCGCTAGAACTTCATCACTAATCGCACTAAAATATTCATTCTATACTCATCACAAATTTTACTGTTCACTAACTTGAGATCCACGTTAGCAAGGTATCTATGGCTTGGAGGAACGGAAGCCAGATCGAGATCAACATATCCGATTCTATCGTTTGCTCCCACCAAATCATGATCGTAAACCTGGAAACACAAGGATCATGGGTCAAGGAAGGGAAGAAAAAGATAACGATCTGATAGGGGTTAGGGGAAGGAAGATCACACAGAAGATGGTGGAAGATTTCCCAAGATAAGACGGGAGATGCAGCTTCCAGGTACAATTGATTGTAGATTGTGTCCGTTGTGTCAGTTCAGTCACCACTTTAGTTAGAGAATGTGCTATGTTAATAAACCCGGTTGCTGTATCTGTTCATATCTGTCTTAGTTGATAGTAATTATAATTCGAGCTGGTTTGTTTTTATCGGTCCATCTACGGTATATATCGTTTCATAGTAAATTCAGTTTCTTTACACTCACGTGTACATGTGCCAAGATTGATCTATCGTCAATGTAGAGGGTGAATGTTTCATTCCACACTGGATTTACTGTTTTGCTGACAACTTTAGTCTTGAGTATCAGATCCTTGTGTAGGACTATCTCTACAAATGGGTCTGACAGTCCGTTTGAGTCCATCGCGGCTAGGTCCGTGGCACGACTGTGGGGTATGTATCGAGATATTCCAGTGTTCGTTTGTCAAACTTTCATACAAAACAGTGGTGTTGCTATGGTTACTCCTACTACTCACTCTGTTACTAACTCAGTCGTTGCTATGGTTACTAGTCACTACTCACTCATACACCTCTTCTATCGCTATAGCAACTCACTCTTGTTACCATGACAACTCACCCTCGTCACTACTCACTTGACATGGAATGTCACTCTGTAACACTGGTCATCTTCCAACACTTCTGATTTCATGTCAAAATCTGCGGGTAGCTCAGTGATCTCCTTAATCTCTGTCTCTGGTTCTTCGTCATCCTTCTTGAGTAGCCCTGAAAACCTGAAGCAGTAAACACAGCTAAGTTTTGATTTGTCTATCGACGATGATATGATCAAAAGAATTGTTTATCGTTTTACAAAATTTCAGTGGTTTTGATCGCATTCTCCGGCACAAAGTATAGCTCAAATAGATCCCATCTCCCAATAGCTCAAATATTTATCCCAAGATGCAAATCGGAATGTTTAGCTGAGTTTAGCGTGCGTCACCTTCCATTTCCCATACCACGACGTTTGCAAATCAATAGAACATGGTCAAGTAGACACATTTCGCATCAATCCCTGTGAAATTGATGTGTATGCTCTTATAGAGAGTACCAAGTAGTAGTATGAGATGAGTGGGGAGTGCTCAGTGGTGAGCGTTCACACCATATTTTGCCTTAACACCAGTTCATTATTTCTCACTGACACCCCTTTTTGTTTATGAACTGACGTCTGACATAAACTCTAGCCTTCGTTCGCTTGACACATTTTCCTAATTAAACTCTTGACACCACATCCTTACTCATCTCTTGACACCACTTTATCCCTCGTAAATTACCTCTGTATAATTTCAGTATCTGCGGTGTTTTTCAGCACTCTCTCACTCCACTCCTTCATAAAATTAACCATTCCATCTCACAACCAGTTACTTCTAGCTCTTATTTAGAGGTCGTTAGATTCTTAGAGGGTTTGGAACTGCTTCTAAATCTTCTTGGATGGGTGTTAAAACCACTTCTGCCAGTTCTTCAGTGGAGAGAATTTTCCAAGGTTCGATTCAATGATTTTGCGTTAAAGAAACACTTGCGAAAACGCACAACGGTAAACAGGTGTTTGAAATATAGAACGAGAGACACAAGCTCACAAATAAAAGTACAAAGAGTTATAAATATTAAAGTTTGTTCAGCATCATTGTGTACACGTATGGTATGAGTATAGTCTTTATTCATGAGGTTGAGGAGTGGATGNGCAAATCAATAGAACATGGTCAAGTAGACACATCAATCCCTGCGATAATGTGTGTGGTGTGAAATTGCTGTGTATGCTCTTATAGAGTGTAAGAGGTTGTGTGAGATGAGTGGGGGGGTGCTCAGTGTTCACACCATGTTTTGCCTTAACACCAGTTCATTATTTCTCACTGACACCCCTTTTGTTTATGAACTGACGTCTGACATTGACACTAGCCTTCGTTCGCTTGACACCTTTTCCTAATTAAACTCTTGACACCACCTCCTTACTCAACTCTTGACACCACTTTATCCATCGTAAATTACCTCTGTATGATTTCGTTATCTGCGGTGTTTTTCAGTACTCTCTCACTCAACTCCTTTATAAAATTTACCATTCCATCACACAACCAGTTACTTCTAGCTCTTATTTAGAGGTCGTTAGATCCTTAAAGGATTTGGTACTGCTTCTAAATCTTCTTGGAAGGGTGTTAAGACTACTTCTTCCAATTCTTCAGTGGAGTGTTGTATTTTCCCAGGTTCGATTCAATAATTTTGCGTTAAAGAAACACTTGCGAGAACGCACAACGGTAAACAGGTGTTTGAACTATAGCACGATCAGAGACACACAAGCTCACAAATAAAAGTACAAAGAGTGATAAATATTAAAGTTTGTTCAGCATCATTGTGTATACATATGGTATGAGTGTCTTGTTCTTGTTGTTGTAATAGGTACATTGCTACAATTGTGTCACTTTTACGTTATGTATTCAATACTCCAGGTGATTAAAACGAGCACTTTTGTGTTTAGCAAGAATTCTCATTGTTCAAGTCCATTTATTGCTCTAACACGCCCCAACTCAATGTGATAGTATACCTAATGAATATGATAATACTCAAGTATGACCCACACATATATGATCTTGTCACAGCCATGTGTGGGATTCATTATAATCCATAGCTGCACAGTTCATGAACAGTTCATGAACAGCTGTTGCTGTTCATGAGCAGTGAAATGGAGCGGGGGGGGGTCATACTCTGTACTCGGGAAAACACAGGAATATTCAAGCAGAATATTCTTCAAGAAATGGAGATAAGGCAATGAAACACTAACATGCGCATTTTCATGTCTCCGATCCTCGCATCAACGTTAGTCCCTTATCACCAATCCACTGCTATAATACTGACGATTGATCTGGCCATATATGGGTGGGGGGTTTATCGTGCATTAGTCCAGAATTACAACAGGGTCAATACTGATTTAGTTTACCGAACACCTTAATAATAGCGATAGTAGCATACAAAGTTTAACATCGGTACGATGGAAAATCATTGAGGATAGTGATAAATCGCCATTAGCAACTACTCCAGAATAACTTTGCAAAGGAGCGTCGGTGACCCGTTCTCCGCAAGCAATTGTCATTATAGACCGTGTCTAGTGACACAGCTTTGCAACACACAATATGTTGCCTAATGCCTGTTGTCCGCACACCATCGCCAGTTAAACGTTTGAAAATTAAATTTCCACTTAATCAAATCCAAATCAATTCATGGAGTCGGAGGAAATTCGTAAGGGAGCAACTATAATAACGCAGACAATTATGGAAGCTCAAACGAATTGCTTTTCTCACTGCATCGCTAAGTAAATCTGGTATAAGTTTACTCATGGAAACTCATCAATGTGGGTTCATGATGGTCATAAAACTTGCAAAAACCAAGGAAATGAACACTAGTTCGCAACATTAATAGACTTTTCCAAAACTTGCAGTACATGATGTTCCAAAGTAGAATGTGTGTGTTTTCGTGCTTCTTATTGTAAATTGCACAGGTGTTATTGTTATTCACTGGGTTTAATTATTTGCTTATTAATTGCTCTTTGTTCATAAAAAGCTCCTTATCTTCCGTATTTATGGGTTTGTACTCCTTCATAAAATGCAGTTTTTTAAACAATTGCGAATAAGCGGTTGTGATGGAATGAACAGTGCTGAGGAGGATTTATGAAGGAGCAGATATTCGTCTTGACGCGTGGTGTGAGGAGGTCACGACCTTGTTAGGTTTTTTGGGATGTTATGTTCTAACTCGATAAGTTCGAGGGAAGTTAAAAACTCACAGTTTGAGACCTCCTCTTCCCCCATCCTCATCTCCACCCTTATTCTCCGTGTCTTTCCCCAGTTCTTGTGTTGCTGTAGTGGAGGACAGAACAGTAGCACTGAACTTCCCCTAGAGGGGTGGGAGAGAGGCGGGGTTAGCACCTTCGTCACGTGTGTTGCTAGGATACAAGTGTGAAACACGTTTCGGTTGCTAGTTCAACACAATGTACAGACATATACATATACACAAACAGATATACACATTCACACAAACAGTGAGAGACACACACGCTGCACACAGACACACATACAATGCAGCATACTACCGAAGAGGAACGAGTTTTCTTCCATGGCGAATTGAGGTGGCGAAAAGAGCGCCATTTGCCACGGAATGGCATCACGCAACGTTGGATGATTATCGGCACCGATTTATTATTATGAAAACCAATTATGATCGGCAGGCAGATATGTACAACTTGAGTATGTGTGTGTTGTGTCACAGATATGAGATAATGTGCGTTCCGATGAAAATTGTGTGCGGAAAGGCAGAGGAGAACAGGTTGAAAAGTTAGAGAAATGGCGGTTCATTCATCTGTGCTACTGATGCTGCAAGTGTGTGCTTAATTGCGAATTAATTACCTAATTAAACTCAGTCATCAGTTCTTTGAATTTTCATGAATGCGATAGAGCTCGTATTTGCGATCTCGATCTACTTTGACACCTCTTTCGATAAAAGATAGGACTCTTACCAATACTCGGTGTACTAATGTCGAAAAGGGTATGCTTGCACTTACCAGCTGAAGTTTTCTCATCAACTTTTCACAACACTCCGTCATGATTGTAGGAAATAAAACTAATCAAACATTGACACAAGTCACTATTTGACACTTGTGAGTGAGTGTATGTAGAGAGTATGGGGGGATTGTGAAAATTGAGGTAGCTCAATACTCTACCTTTATAATACTCTGCTGCGGAGTCATGAAATATGAAATAGAGCGGACTTTATCCTCTCGCTACGCTATATACAGGGATACGTGAGCGGACCTAATTTTCTGGAAATTTTGGTTTGTTTAGGAACTGTATTGCTATGTTTATCATTCCCAATATCTGCAGTGAAGCAGTTAGGCCGTTAGGGGATGGTCACATCATGGGTAACTGTGAAATTAGCACACGGGGGCCGTCCGAGGGCAAAAACATTTTGCAATTTAAAACACACCGTGTAGACAAAACAAGAATACTTCCTTCCACAACCACGTTTGGTTTTAGTTATACCTTTTCCTCTCTCTCTCTCTCTCTGTAATCTTGTATATCACACCATGCTGATTTCTATCGTTTTCGTTGCCCTGGTAACGAGCATTCTCGACTCCGCTCTCTGCCTCACTTCTTCTTCACCGTCCATGACGGACATCACGACATCGCCGACCGATACTCCCACGATGATATCCACTCCGGACGTGAAAACTTGCCAGATTCCACGGGTAAGGTCATGACCGATGTTCCTACTTTGTCCTGTCAATATTCCCATTTTTAAACTGATATTCTGATATTCTTCCTAATTACCCGCCAGAAATACCTGTGTGATAGACGAATCTATTCCCACTCTGAGTACTACTATGACTCAAATATTAAGAATATTATAAAATCTGTTCTCCACTCAGATCCCCCACGCAACGCTCTCCCCTGCTGCGGGCACATTTGTGGCGCCCACTGACCGTGTTAATGTGGCGTGTGCGGAGGGGTGGCGGGCTAGTCGGTTCAGGTTCCAGTGCGGAACTTCAAACCCGCTGCCCGAGTGTCTGATGCGGGCAAATGATGCGCGGTGCAGGTGTGAGATGAGCTATGGGAGATGTAGGAGAGGGTCACAGACTGTGGTGGGTATAACGTCGTCATGGTAACTCCGTGTGTGTTGTCATGGTAACTCCGTGTATGTTGTCATGGTAACACCGTGTATGTTGTCATGGTATTGGTAACACCGTATATGTTGTCATGGTTATACAGCTGTGTTTACTCTAGCTGGGTCATCTTCTGTGTCACAGGTGAAGTCATGCTCCGCATACGCTGTAAAGTGCTACAGCTGGACATACCGGGCTGATTGCAACGGTAATAAAGTGCAGTATGGTGTTAGCAGCAACAGCGGTTACAACAACAACAACTACAACAACGGCTTTAACAACGGTTACAACAACAATGGTTACAACAACAATGGTTACAACAACAATGGTTACAACAACAACTACAACAACAATGGTTACAACAACAATGGTTACAACAACAATGGTTACAACAACAACTTTAACAACGGCTACAATAACGGCGGATATAACAACAATTTCAATAACAACGGTTTTAACAACAATGGCTACAACAACAATAACGTATACAACAAGAATTCAGGAAAGCACTATGGCTAGCTGTGACCCCGTTTTTTTCGAGAGACGGTCAAACTTCAGCACTTTTCCGAACATTGCATTTAGTTCTATTCATATGTTGTTTATTTTGTCACAGCTATAACGTGGTTGGTACTGTCCCCTACAAATTTCTCCAAATTTCGATACAATCCCCTCTTGATTCAAAGAATTTCCTACGTATCCATGGAAACGGATAATTCACGCCACACCTAGATACAATGTGAGCTAGTAGCCAGGCACTTGATCAGTCTATAATGACAAAAACCGCCCGTTTCCGGTATTTAGATCGGCTCATATCATATACCTAATGACACACATTAATTCGCACTTATTCTCTTTTTGGAAGATGTCACAACTTGCGATATTGCCCACTTTGCTATTTGCGTGAGTAGAGACGGAGGAGAGGGAAGCTTCCTTAGCTCGATTCTCTTGATTTGGGTGTCCGAGAAGTCTTTCCAAGGAGGTTGTAGTCAGTATTATCTTTCCTCGAAAACTTATAGTTATTGTCACACACACACAGAAACCCAGAAACGCGAACAAACACACACAAACACACACACACACACACAACTTTTAACTGTTTACTTCTATAAATAGTCACAACAATTCTTTAAATTTTGTTTGGCATGCTTCTAATCGTCACAACATTTCGGGTAAATATAGATAGGCACAATTCATTACTATCTCATCCTCTTTTTCTTGAAACCCTGAAATGTCCTGGTAAATGTCATTGAGTCAAGCTTGGTGCAGAAAAAGACAGAGAGGATAATTCCCATAATAACAATTATTATGCGATTGTATGGAAAAGTATGCGCTCACACACAGTCACACAGACACACACAAACACACACACAAACACACGCACACACACACACACAAACACACCCACACACACACACNACACACACAAACACACACACACACACACACACAGACAGACACACACACACACCTCTACGACTTCGCGTCAATCGAGGTAGAAATATTATGTGTGTTCATTATTTTGCTATATTTATCCCGAACGGTAATATACTATGCGTCCTCAGTACAATATATTATTGTCACTCGGACTTAGAATTGGTAGAAGTAGTAGGGTCGGCATTGTTCAGTGAATTCGACCCTGTACCAACTGTGGAAGGAGAGTTCCTGTTGAAAACCTGCCTCTCGAAGTGCATGTCTTGAAATTGCCCATTAACACACGCGCAGCGGAATGTCATTCAACTGAATAGTGTTTATCGCCTGATATTTGGTTTTGCTAGGTTCTTTCTTTTGCTAGGTTTTTCCTAGGTTCTAGCATTTCCCTTTTCGATAAAGTTGTTGGTCGATTTTAGAGCAAGTATTTTCTCGTTTTTCAGTCCTATAGAGCTTGAATGTATGGGACGGCTTCATCTTGCTGTTTTTTTTCATGCCAATACTGCACAGATGAGAAAGATATTACAACTCACCAACAGGTCCATTTGTTGGCATTTTTCCAAAAGTAAGACTATAATTGTTCCAGGTATTTTTTCCAAATAAAGGTCCGACTCTATATAATAGGTCTACTAATTTGTCCGGATAGTACGTAATAGCACCGTATTCAAGACCAATGTCTTGTGTTGTATGGAGAGAGATACGATATTCTCTACAATGGATATTATCTACATCTCTTCCTCTTTCCTTCTCTAGTCAGCGTGTCTCCATCATAAGAAAGAGTTTTGTCCTGCCGTTCTAAATATTTCTCTAGTTCTTAGTTTGCATTATTTAAAGATCCAAGAACCTACCTGCCGTTGTTCTAGAAGTATGAATTCACTGCTGCCCCCATTCAATAAATTGATCTATCAACAGACAGTACCAATAGACAGTTATTGCATCAGCATCAGCATCAGTATCAGTATAGGGTGAGAATAGCCACACCGTATTCCCATTGCTCCATTGTGAAGTGACAGAAAGAGATGCCGGCCCTCTCCCCCCTCCTCATATATTGTTATGCCCCCCCCTCCCAAACAACAAAGTAAGCTGGTATACTTATCAGCATCTCACAACTATAACTCTATAACACTGGATCACTGGGGTATTATAATATACAGATGGGATAGTGGAATGGGGGTGTGATTTGTTAGTGATATGAGCATAGGTATACCAGGTAGCATCTGGTGACAGACGCCTCCTTTTTGTTGCGGCTATCACACTGTGAGTGTGACACAACGAGACTCGTGAGTGTGACTCACGGTGTGACACAGTTTGACAGAGTGTCACATTTAGGGTGGGACATAATGTAACTAAGTGTAATACACAACTGTCAACCACTTTTTGACCTCCAATCACGTGCGCTGGTATCCGATACCCGTTGTCACTCACGAACTATGTAATGAAGTCCGTACCACCTGGTAGTTCACTTCCTGTCATAGCCATAGTAAACACACTGTATATTGAGTGCCAGGCAGCTACTGTGCCTGGTTTTCGTGTTACTATAAATAGCAGCGCGCCGCCCTGCAAAAGTGCAGTCGGGAATCTGCTGTTAATGCTAATTGCACTATATGTCCAT
This sequence comes from Beroe ovata, assembly GCA_946803715.1. Classification (NCBI taxonomy): domain Eukaryota; kingdom Metazoa; phylum Ctenophora; class Nuda; order Beroida; family Beroidae; genus Beroe; species Beroe ovata. The sequence continues at coordinate 54,681 of CAMPET010000303.1, forward strand.
TATTAATGTCCATTATAATGATGGACATGTAGTTATACTTCTCTCTGATGTCGAGACCTCTCTCCCTCTTTCAAAGACCACTCCTCCTCCCCCCTCCCCCAAGTCTCTCTCTCTATCTTCCTGGAGAGACTGAATTCTGCGAATCATCTGATGCTCCAGAGAGATCAGGTATTCGGATCACGACGATCATTATGATTGTGGTGATGTCATCGTCAAGATATCCTTGGATTCAAGTTTATATGTCACCTTAATTACGGTCAGACTTCAGTTGGTCTTCATCTCCTTCTATATTGTACAAGATACGATCTCGTAGATTACAGATTGTAGAATTTATAAAGGAGTAGCTGTACCTACCCGATGTTTCAAGCGATTGTATGTTTGCGAGTTATTATATTAGGGGGGTCATGTATGGGTTCTGAGCACAGTTACAGTGAATCCCCATAAATCATGCTTCTCTTTTAGGAAAATAGTTTTGACATTGCTGACTGTTCGAAAACAGTCACATACACTCATGTGTGTTTAGCCTATGTTTTGGGTTGTTGATTTAATTTTAGGGGGGGATACTCTGGCAAGAACACAGCAGACAACTGTTGTCTACTCGACACCAGGGTCCAGGTTACACAAGGTTACACCAGGTTATAAAGGCCGGTATACTGTAATCTGATCAAAACACACAGTTTCGTTAGTGTGGTGAAGCTGTATAGAAATGATAAAATTTGTTTATTGATCGTCTGTGCTAAATCATGTGACAGCTATAATTGACCAATGAAAATCAGTTGACACAAGACATGTGTGATGTGATCCCGATTTCTCACATTTCCTCGAACTATGATTGAGATAGACTGCTCTTCGGATTAGTATACTTCATTACCCGTGATTGAATTTGCTCCTGCTGATATCATCTATTATACTCAGCGCAAGAATTCTTTTCTCTTATGTTTTGCTCTTTTAGGATATTTATAGTTCCCCTCTTTTGATAATATGGATCATTATATCTCTCTTCTGTTATTTCTGTGATTATTTATAGTTCTGTGATTGTTCCCTGTTCATTCCCTGGCCCCCATTCCCTGCTATTTCAGAGTCCCAATAATGCCATCTTTATCCGTGGAAAAAGTGCTATTATTAAGGATTATGGATTATAATTCCATACACCTGTTGGAAAATGGAAATCCGTGATCCATGAAATTCATTCTCTCTCACTCCCCGTTTCTCAGTCATCGGGCTTCATTATGCACACACACATACACACACACACATACACACACACANGAAAACAGAGAACTGTCATTTACAGTGTGCAGACACAAGAACACAAGAACACAGAGACACATACACACACACACACACACACACACACATACACACACAGTCATAATTGCGTCGAATAACCGAGATAATAGGAAAGAATAACTATTCTCCGATATTCTTCTTCATCATTGTGATTGTTTCATCGGAGGTTTTGATCCGTGTGCTGCTACGGAAACGTATCTCCTGACACCACTCTGTCCTGCATTTTCACTTTCCTTGACACCACTGTTCACTGACACCACTCTGTTCACTGAAACCACTCTGTCCTTGACACCACTCTGTCACTGACACCACCTGCTCTTGACACTTAGTCAATGCAGCAGCTTTAACAAACCCAATGTAATGTATTATGGGTCTGCGGTTTAGGGGAATGCATAATGAAAAGTGGGGGCTGCCAATAACAATAGAACGGAATTTGACACACTGTGAATTGTCTGGCGTAACAATGCATTTGTCAGAATTGGCATGGTGGCATGTTTCTGTTTAGGAATGAACCCACACACACACACACACACACACACACACACACACACAAACACACATCGTTGTGTTTTTGTACCCACAGAGATTGCACAGAATGGAAATTGCTGGTTTTACTGCCCGTCTTTAGTTGTAATGAAATGGTCGCGTCTCTTTCCAACTGAACTAAATGTTTGGAAAATCGACCATTCAACATGATTTCTCATTTCCAGTCTGCTTTGTTCTTACTCAGGATATTGTGTAGTTAGGACTAGTCCAATCTTTGGTCATTTATTCTCAAATCTCAGGAGTTTTTTCTTACCTTGTGAGTGTTCATTATGCATGTGTTCATTCAGAGACATGCGTTTGTTTTACAGAACTAGGACAATGGCCATGCAATTTCGCTCATCTTCAAAACAAGCCATTCCTCCCTGCGTCACCATTCTCCACGTTGCTTCCGCCCGATGCTATGCCACCAATTTCTTACAGATCAGATATCGCTGACAGATTATTGCTGACAGATTAATATCGCGAATTGTCAGAGCTATTGATTTCCACGAAGCGTAGACAGACGCTCCTCACTTTAGAAAACACCCAAAAGAATGGAGAGTTTAGAGAAGTTTCCGTGAAATCTCGCTTTATTACACTTTTCCCCTCCCGATAGGATATTCCTCTGAGCACAGCGGTTAATCATTACAAGAGATAATTATCATAATTATTCAATTATTAGGAGCGGGTTTTCCTTTGATATCGCACCCACCGCGGTTACTGATCACGTCCTCTCCGTATGATCATGACGCTCCATCTCTACTTTTTGTATCTTACACCACTTTTCTCATCTTTTCTCCTCTCTCATACTCTTACAGTTCGTTCAGACCATTCTCCCTTCTTTAACCAGACAAATTGTGTATCTTCCTCTCTCCGAATTATCTTCTAAAGAACCACTCTAAAACGTCTCCAGACTCTCCTATACCACAAGGAAATATTTTCTCTAATTATTCTCATGATTTATCCATCCCACGCTCTCTCCATGGGTTGGGAGTATGGTCTCAGATTCGTGGTTTAACATATAATTATAACATTCGAATATTCATACCGTCTAGAGTTTATGATCTTACTTTTTGTCTTTAGTCGTGATTTAGAGCGAGTGATATACTGGTCGATCATCATCAATTTCATGTTCATGTGGTCTGATCGGCAGACAAATGTCTGATATATGTTCTCGAAGTTTTTGTTGAGTATAGCCTGGAGATTGTTTCGTGTTTCATTCGGACGAAGAAGAAGAAGAAGGAGGTTTCTATTGTACGGTTTCCAACAATTTGCACTCGTCTTTAAAAACTATGAATGTATATATTCGAAATTCAGTGTTTCCGTTTGCGGGAATTATATTTTCAAGCTTATCCAGAATTTCTTGGAATGCCAGCGTGGTCAGAAACAGGAATGTATCGCTACCTGCGATACCATTGGCAACATGATGCCTCCTGATATCTGCCCGAAAACAACGTCTTATTTCTTTTCACATTTTCTGTTCAACAGTATATTAGACACAGCGTCAGTGTGTACTTGGAATACCAGTATCTGTGCATCTATAAATAAACTTTCAATCTTATCTTTTCCGAAGCTTGATTAATTAATTCAATTCATCGAGTAACTTGGATGGTTTCCCTTGAGGTAGGAGAGTAGAGGGAAGGTTTGAAAACATCGCATTTTCACTGGCATGTTCCTTTTTGAGTTTTTGTTTCGCATGTGTTTGTTTCACTTGTTGTATGTTGTGTTTGTTTCACTTGTCTGTGTTCGTATGTTTGTGGTATAGGCGTGGTATACAACCGCTGACACAGATACTCAGATACCCCTGATATAAGGGAAACTAATGAGTAGTCATCTATCGATACACTATTTATAGCTGGAACACAAGGTTTAGACTTACTGTCCGCTTGACAACGCGTATTGTGCTGCAAGCTCATGTACTGATATCCTGGTCTATTATAATTACAGACCACCCACTACACACACACACACACACACACACACACACACACACACAAANGGATTAGGATATAATAGTCCAAGAGTCAGATTATCTGGCTTTATCTCCCTCTATCATGTTATATCCTGGCTTGTTTCCACCATTTTCAGTGATGATAGTCCCCAGTCTCAGCACACACAATCCTACATAGCATTGTGGAGTCTACAATCGCGCTACCATCATGATCACAATTATACTCCTGATAATGCGAATCTGATATCGATAATCTGATATCGCTCTCCCGTCTGATCCGTATAGTTCCCGATACCACGCAAATTACGACCGATCCTTACATCAGACTCCAAAATTCTGCCCAGAGTTCCCATGCCTAGTCATGCGTGTATCCTCGTACCCTTGAAGCCACGTCTTGGACCTGACCATTTCCCGATATGTATTTTTAGAACACTGCTGTTTGCTGCTGCTCTGTGGATTTGAGAGCCTCCCTCTACCCTAGGTGTTAGAATCACGTACACGGTTATGGAAGAGCAATGAGCTGTGAGCTCGCCTTCCCAGAATTTATAGAGTTCAGTGGTCATTGGTCAGGTGACATTCTCAAATAGTTCAATGTGGATTCGCCATCACACAGAGACCCGTAGTAGACACACAGACACTCACACACGAACAGACACTCACACACGAACAAACACTCACACACGAACAAACACTCACACACGAACAACCACTCACACACGAACAAACACTCAAACATTAACTCGTGTGTCTTTTTGTGTGATAGATGTGCCGTAGCCTGCTGCATTTTGATGCTCCGCACTCCGAGTTTTTGTGTGTGTATTCTAGATTTTTACGTGAAATTTTTTGTTTAAATTTCAATTGTTCGTTAGTCTGTTATTCGAGCTGCTTTGTCATCAGTGCCGACTTTTCTCTCTGTGACACCCGATACAGAGTTTTTTCTAATCAACTTTTCGGGAAATTTATGTGGAAATAATCGGAATATATTCCACATTTTTTGTTGCTATGGGGAGTTTTTGCAATTGCACTTACAACTTTGTTCCCCAATTCTTTTCTCAATTCTCACTTTTACTTTATTTCATCGACGCAAGTTGAGTACCTCTTTGTTTCTCTGTAGATACCCGCAAAAGCATCTGAAGTGCTAGTTGCAAAAATTAAGTGTTGGGGTGGGTTGCAAAAAGTAAGACGAAACTGCAGACAAAGAGAAGATTGTTCTAGATCAGAATGATATAGATCCCACTCCGATAAGGATAAATGTCATACTTTCGTAGCTTTTTCGTCGCTTTATAGCATTTAAAACTCGGTATGTATGCCGCGTTCCTTTACCCATTGGACTCTTTAGTTTTTGTGTGAATACTTATCTACGATAAGTTTCGAATCAACACCACTGTATCCATGCGATGATATGTACCCCCTCTAACCCTCTTTAATCTTTATGAGCCCATGTTATACCCCCTATACTCATGATATAGCCCCTGACCTATCGTGAATGTTATTGGATGGCTAGATCCAATCTTAATCAGAGATGCATACAGAGCAATCATCATTGAACACTAAGCAGTGGGGATATGGGGGTGGGATAGATTGCATTGCCTTCCCCCAATTAATCAGTGGGATATAAATAGATACGAGATATTGTCATCGTTACCTCGTGCGTCTCATCACTTATACAGGGTGTTTATAAATCTCGTGCTGTTTACTGTTTATCTCTCTCATTAATATTCATCTCAATTATAATATTCATCTCGATTCTCATTCGTGTGATCATGAGTGTCTTCACCACCATTTGTTCCGATGTTATTCATAATTCCGATATTATTCACAATGAGTTGGTGTGGTTTGGCTGGCAACCATGTTTATCATTCAATATAGCTTCGGGAGGTAGTATAATGGATTAATCCAAAACAGTAGGCAGTAGCTATTATACTCAGTCATAATCGGTAAATATTGCAATCGACATTTAAATCCTATTCAGCTAACACCTCTTTTGCAATACTATCACACACACAACCGATTTATTCGTATGTTATCTTCTATAGTGTATAATAGGACAAAGGACTTGGAAATGCTATTAATAAGACGCACACACACACGCAAACTATCCTAAACTTTGCCAATGCTATTCTTGGCACAAACTTATTAATTCATTCAATTGTTTGGTAGAATTTCGGATGCGCATATTTCTCACTTCCCTATTCAATAGAATCAATTCTTTTATTTTCGGAGATTGTAGTTTTTCAACCCATGGGTATTGGGTATAACCTATGATTCGCTGAACTTTTGGCCGAAACATTTATATTTTTGAGCTCTTATCTTGTAAGATTATAAATCTGCATACACGGACAGACGCGCACACTGACACACGCACACACACAAATAACAACCGGGCTGTTTTCTCTAGCAGCAACATAACGCGTGTATTTCCAGATTGTTGTGGGTACCTATATGAGAGCAACAATAAGTTGTGGTGGGTTTTACATAATCACAATTGTGTGGCGACTGCATGCTGGAGGAGGGGGCGGGGAGAGAGGGGGAGGGAGGGGAGGGAGAATATTCTAGTTGATTCGAGGGACATGCCTTTGGATTCTTCGCATATAAAGGCCGCAGCTAATCGCCCATTTTCCAGGATTTATTTTATTCGCTCTCTGCCCTTATTGTTGCTCCCTCTCACACAAATATAGGGAATAAGTTTATTTGCATTGTTATATTATGTTGAATATTCTGCAATAGTTACCACTCCCTAACACGCACGTACAAAATAATATTGAAGCTTGATATTAACAAAAGTTTAGTAACAGAGGTGAAAATTAGAACTATCTCTCCCACTTCAACACTGATAATTCCAGGAATTATCATATTCGTTACTCCTTCATAATAATACCCGACGGAATCTGTTTCAAGTTTTTCGTGTGAATCCCGTATTTTTCTTTTCGTAAACTTATGAAATATCGTAACTTGATCTCCAGCAAAGCACTAATTATTCTTAGATGAAAACTGCTAGACTATCATTGACTAGATATGGTAAGTATGGATTCATTAATTTGCAAATTTTCACTTCACAGATAGAAATAATGATTTGGTATAACAGCTGCGGGTATTTCGCTTATTGACAACTAACGAATATAACGAAAATTGTGAAGGAGTAAATAGGATACTATAGGTATGTTTTTACTGTATGTGTGCGTGTGTGCGTGTGTGTTCCGTTCCTAGGCTTCATTGTTGTTCTATAAATAGAGCAACTTGAAAAAACCTTACTTCCTTGCTGATTGTTTTAAAACTTAGTTTTTGTTGTTGATAAATTGATTGTGATTTGCTACCCACCTCACAGTTCATCATAACCTCGAATTGATTGAGACTTCTAGCTGTTCAAACACGGATAGAAACTTCTTGGTCATAGTCAGTAGTCACTGCACTATATTACTCACCTGTTACAACTCATATCCGAGGCTATAATAGTGTTGGCATTTTATTAAAACTTGTTGTCGCAGTTCTGAACTAACTCTGTAGCAATTGTGTAGAGCTATAGAGACACTGGACAGACAGTGAATAGAGAATAGTGAATAGAGAATGGGCTGTCTGCGCGCATTCCAGTACTGTCTATTAATTACACTAATTCTACCTGTGTGCTGCACATCTTATCATATTATAGCTGTCCAAAGACTGCAATATGTCTGCAGTAATCTCCTTCCAACAACACCTCTTATTGAAACAAATCAGCAACAAGGTTTTTGGCAGCAGAATAATAACAAACCGAGTGTTTTGACGCATTTTCTGTCACTGTCTCGCAAACACGTACTCTGACATCCTTCAATCATGATTAACTTGGGTCACGTCCGGCTAAACAGTGCTTGATCACGTGTCAGCTCCTCGATCTGTTCCTAGGATTATCCCCTGTTTCTCTGGGTCGTTGTTCAAGAGCTGTGTTGTGATGAGGAGAGTAGAAAACTTGTTTTTATATCATATTCTTGACTAGATACACAACGACTGATCCATATTTTTGCTGCCAATATTAACTTAGACTTTATCATTTTTACTGGTTTCATCGGTCAGCCCCCTCTACCCTCTCCCACTATATACAAATCGATCATTGGTATCATAACTATCCACAAATCCCCCCCCCC
>CAMPET010000303.1:62844-80679 GCA_946803715.1 Beroe ovata
CCCCCCCCCCCTCGTATTATTAAGTCTTTTCTCTTGTGTATGTGAGAGTGAGTGAGAGAGGGTAAGGACCGTCCATTTGTACGTGTGTGAAGTAGTATTCCCCGGGATGCGGTTCTGTTTGACGTTTATTGGTGAGTTGGCGAATGGCGATTGAATGACGTCATTCCTATAGTACTGTTCACTACTCACATCAAATGACGCACAAATACAACTGCGAGAGTCCATGATTAATCTAGCCCCTGATAACCTTACTCTCTCCCCACCATCAGCCACGTATAACCACGTACAGACTCCACGTGACTAATAACGCTGCTGGTAAGGAGTATAATCATAGGGGGGGTGGGGGTTTAACACTCACTATTGGGTCTGCCACTGTAATAACAGGGGTCTCACGATGAGTCATGAGTCACAACTACTGTCAAGACGCGTGCTAGACAACAACAGCAACAATGATCGACCACAACCATGATATATATCGACTGAAGTGATACTGAAACTTATTGATATTATAGAGGGACTTCGTCAGAATTGTCAGTATATCGCATTCCACCCGGGATAGCTCATTGCGGATCGATAGTTGGCTCTTGATCGATTGTTGGCTCCCTCCCCCTCATCATACGTAATGTGTGATCACTGATCATGTAACTTGTCGTAAGATGATTCCATCACCCTCTCTTAACCCGTCCCCCACTTGCTGCAGTCGACAACTGATGATACCAATGACCGATATTAATACTGATTACTAATTTGAAGTGAGCCGGAACTATTGTACCACTCAGATTAGAAGTGTTGTTTGCGATTGTGTTAATCATGGTGTGAGACACAAGATCGAAGGACGTTCTTCATTTTCGTCTGACAACAATTCGATTACGTTAACGATTATCTGACTACCATTCTTTCTGTTTTTAATCGCATCTCGACTTCGCAGGTTCAATGAAATGAACTTGACACATCCCTGTTCCTGAGCCTCTCTTCCTGTCCCATCTTCATTCATAGTGAAAGAGAATATTGCAATGCTGGATGTTCCCAGTCTCTCAAAGAGCAATGACTTCGAGCCAGCGTCACAGGTTTGAAAATGACGTCACAAAAATGATGAATTACTAATGATTCGTTTCCTTTTTCTTTCATTGCAATCCAAGAAAATCTTGAATGATTTTGGAATTGATCCCCGGCTTGTGATATAGTTGAAAACGTCCCTCAATCGTGAATCGGTTGCTGTAATCTCATCTCTGATTCTATTCCAGAGTGCGTTAGCGGTCGGTTATTTGATCCTCACGATAGCAGCCACGATCGGAAACCTCTGTGTTTTTATCATCAACTTCCGTTACAGAGGTGGAATTGCCAACTTCCGAGTAAGTTTTGTCTCAACAACTCAGTACTCGAGATCGATGTTCATTCCAATCATCATATTATTTGTGTGGGCCGAATTTGATACTCCTTGACTTAAATCTTATCTCAAGAGAACTTTCCCTCTCAAAGGTGTCGTTGTCATTCCTAATTTCACCTTCGGTAGATAACATCGATATTCCTGCTCAATCTGGCCGTTACTGATCTCGGTATAGCGATTGGTAACCTCCCTTTTGCCTTCATCTCTATCTGTCTCAACAGGTTCGTTAATTAGTGTTAATTGATGCTAATTGGTTTCACATGATCCGGCGTCTCGATCACATGCTACCGATTTATCCGTTGACAGCTACTTCTTTTCCCAGGAAATTTTATCGGAATAATTTACACTGATTATCGATCATCTCTCTGGACTTGCGATGATCGATGATCACGTCTTTCTAACGCCAGCTAAAAGCATGAAAATAACTCTCCCCTCCCCCATTTTTACAGATGGGTGTTTGGCAAAGTGTTCTGTGTGATAAACGGGTTTATCGCAATCTATCTGCCCACAGTCAGCATCATTACAATCCTGATGATAACCCTTCACCGGACCCTAGTGGTATTGAAACCATTCAGACAGGTCATAAACAAGCAGAGAGCGATGTTTGCCTGCGCATTCAGGTATCATCATGCCAGTATTTGTGATTCTTTGTAATTCTATCGAAAACAAATCCATCCCTTTGTCGATCAAGCCGTACCAGTCCAAACTCTCATCACCCATCATTTCGTCATCACCCATCATTTCCTCAGCTGGTTATGGGGTCTGGTGGTCCCCATCCCGCCCCTCTTCGGAATCAGCAACTACGAGTACAGCCCGGACAGGGGATTCTGCCGGGTCGCGTGGGTCCAGGTAATGATAGCGGGGTGGTGAGTGGTGGGAAGGCAAGGTGTGATGGGGAGATACACCCATGGTTTCAGGTTTGGCGCGCTCAGCCTTCTCAAACCTCTCTTAGAAACGTATAGTGGTCTAATTTCAACTCCCCCCCCATAACAGTCGGACTCCAACAAAACCCTGAGTACGCAACTGGCACACGCCTACTCCCTCCTGTCAGTCTCGGTGTTTGTGATAATTCCACTGTGCCTCATCTCTATCCTCAACATCACACTACTCCTCACTTCGTGCAAGCTGAGGACAGCGGAACCTGTGCCCTCCGTGCAGAAACCAGGCGTGTAAGTGAGAGGAGAAGATTAGGGGGGAGTTCATGGGGGTTGTGAGAGATAAAGGGGGGTTGATAAAGAAAGTAGGGGTTAATTGTGGAATGAGAAGATTAAATTTCAATTCTGTCCGTGATCTATATAATACTATAATACTCATCGTGACACATCGTTTCAGTTTGATAAGAAGGAAGACGTCGCTGACGCTATCCACGGATCAGAAAGCTTTCCGGACCGTTACCCTCGTCGCTGGAGCTTTCATTCTATGTTGGCTACCTCAGGTTAGATACCATTTCATTTTCATAACCTAGACAATATGCTGAGATCTCATCTATCTATAGGTACCATTTCCCAACTGGAGCCCCCCTCTTTACCTTTCCCCAATTTCCATTCTCACCCTTCTCTCTCTGTCTAAACAGGTGGTACTGGTGTTCCTGGGTATCACCATGTCTCATCTGAGAATATCTCCTGAAGTTGGAACATTCCAGGCAATCCTTGTGATGGCTAACTCGACCATGAACCCATTCATTTACATGTGAGTCCTTCTCAGACATTATCAGAATACTCGAAACTGAACCGATTGCAGTCGGTAATTACTATCGATCATTCTGTAATTAGCTACTAATTACCCATTCTAACTCTAAACTTCATCCACAGATACGTGAACAAAGATTTTCGCTCCAGATTCGTCCAGATTCTGCTCTGTTACGCTACTAAATACAAGGCTCTCAACGGATACCAACATGTGTCGTTGGAAAGCGGCAACAGTTTTCCCAAACTAGTGAAGAATGGCAGCAATCTCATTTCTAATGGACTGGACGATGAACATGATTTGAAGACGTAATACCTAGAGGATAATGTAAAATTGCTACAAACTGATTTAGATTTCGGAAACGTTATTCTTGTTTGGTTGTTTGAATTTGAAGACGATTTTTCAATTTTATGAGTTATTGAATATTTCATATTTATTTCAAATTCGTAATTAGAATTCTTGCTGGTGTTGTAAAAACTGTGTATGCTTCTTGGTTAGAGCAATGTCCGCCACTTTGAAGGTGTTCTCTGTGACTATTGTGAGAATTCGATTGTCAGAATATATATCTACATTTATAATTCATTTGAAACTCTTAATACTGTCTTTCCCTTCGTTTAAATATCCATCATTCCTCATTCATAAGTTGTTTCTCGTTGCTATCTCTGATGTAGCGATCTGGACCTGCTATGTAGCACGCCTTTGCTGGCATGTACATTGCACGTACGTTTTATTTGCGCCAAATCGCAGTTTTGATGCCATGATTACTTGCGCAGGCAATCATTTCATGAAAATTCGATATTGGCGACTGCGCGGCGCGTCATCTACGATGGCTGGAATTTTTTAGAAAACTTACTATACACACGTTGTTATCACTTTGATCAAATTGTGATAGAATGAATAAAATCCAATTCAATTATTTTTTATTGCTTGTGTATATAATTCAGAGGTTGATTGACAATGTAAATTGCGCGGCTGCTCATGAAATCCGCGCGACGCGCCGCGCCGCGCGGCGTGGAGTAAGCACATGCGCATTTGATAACTTTTTTAATGGATCGCTTAAAATCACATATATATAATTTGATCGTAGATATCTTAAGCAAGTAATTCCACATCAATGTTGTCGATCGATGATAGACCCTGTCGAGAATTTCNTCGCGTCAGCTGGGCCTAGCATCGCCAGGCAAGAAATCCGCGCGACGCGCCGCGCGGCGTGGAGTCAGCACATGCGCATTTGATAATTTTTTTAATGGATCGCTTAAAATCACATTTATATAATCTGATCGTACATATCTTAAGCAAGTAATTCCACATCAATGTTTAAAATTTTGTCAAAATATCCCAGTGCGCGGCGTGAAATACAAATTTAATTAGTTTTCTAAAAAAATATTTTCCGAATATCACATCTGAAGGTATTCTGTAAAGGGTTACAAATGCCAGGAGGCTGGGATATCCTTTTTATATTGTTTGAATTCTAGCTATGATAATATCATAACTAAAATCTGACGTCCATATCAGAGTCCATATCAGAGTCTGGTATATCATTTTCATTGCTTCTGCAGTCTGTTTTGAGATGTTATATGCATGATTCCACATTTTGTTCAGGATGAAATGGTGGTCATCTATATCTTCGCCGCTTCCCTGTGCTAGAGGGTATGAAAATGTGAATGAGATTAAAGATAAAGCTGAGATAAGGATAGAACTAAAGCAATGTTCAGTCTATGGTGATGAGCAAAACAAACCTGGAAAACAAAACAACTTCTTTGCTCATCTTCAGAATGGAATGAGTGTTGAAGAAGAGGTTAGGTTCCAACACTGCAAAATCATACTTTGTTTGTCAATCTGACCACTGACCAAGGTGTCAAACTTCCCTACCATCAGGTTACTCAATTTCTAACAAGAGATCTCAAGTCAAAGCACCCTCATTCAAGTTTGAATTATAGCAAACTGAATGCCAGCAAAAGATGCCGAGAAGTTCTGAATTTCTTCCTTCTCAACACATTCAATGAGGGCCTCAAATATCTCCTTTTGTTCAATATGGTTAGTAAACTACAGATACTTCTAAATGTGCAAATTACTATTCTTCAATTTTCTTCATTCAAGCCTGTTCTCAGGTTGTATTCATCATGTTGATGATTAAGCAGAGGAATGCTGCTTGTTTAGGAATTGTCATTTTACTTGCACTGGTCACCTCTGCAATGCTAACAGTCACCCATTTCAAAGTTTACAATAAGCACCAGGTATGAATAAAAACAACTGTCAAAATGTTATGTCTATAACATATGGTGTAAGAAGAGTAGGCTTGTTCATCTCAATATCTCAGGTGTCTATTACAGTGCTCTATGCAATATTCCTGTGTATTGCATCCCTTGCTCAGTTTGCTGTTAGACAATCCTATACAGAACCGACTCTCTATGCATCCTGCGCCACTGTGAGCAATAATTTCACACATTTTATTGATCCTTCACATTAAACATAAAATAATTGTCAATGACATCACAATTCACCAGGTACTGGTATTTTTGTACACAGTTCTCCCTCTCCCTGGGCTAGCTACTATTATAATTGCCGTCACATACACAATTGTCTTCGAGGTTAGTATTGGAGGCATATATCTCATCATGTATAAGTCACTTGGGAATTATCATGGTGTGTCATATGTAGAGTGATTATGATACCAATTATAATACCAATGCTCAGGTGTGCTACCTAGCGGTGCCTGGCAATGATGGTAAAGTTTCCCAGAGCAGTGACACAGCAGAGTTCGCTCGTACCATTCTCAGTAGGATTGTTTTGCAGGGAATGTCCCATATTGTGGGGGTCTATGTCACCCACCAATACCAGGTATGGTCAGGTAGTCACATGATTATATGTCAAGTGAATCATCAAAACAGTACTTCTGATTCTGGAGGCTTGCCACAATGCTACCCTTGTTTAAAATAGTCCCATTTTCATGACATGATTTCCCCCTTAACTCAGGCACACAGCCGATGCTTGATCTACAACATCACAAAGTTGGCCATGGCCAAGGAGAAGTTGAGGAGAGAGAGGAAGCTGAAACAGCGGGTAATCTCATCAGTGATGCCAGCAAGTATTGGGAAAAAGCTGGTAAACATTGAGCAGACTCACTTCCAAGAGTGAGTAGATTTGATGATGGAGTATCGTTGATGAAGGAGTAGTTGATGAGGGGCAACTCTCTCTGAGAATTTTCATTCTCCCCTCTCTGTCGTAGCCCCCTCCTCCCTCCCTTCTCTCGCTCCCAATAACTTTTCCCAATCTCCCTTCATCCTCCCACACCCCTCCCCTTTCTCTCAGAGTTCACATTTTCCGACCGATGGTGATGCACTATCTGAGAAATGTGAGCATACTGTTTGCTGACATTGTCGGGTTTACCAGTATGAGTAGCAAGCGAAGTGCTGCTGAGATTGTGTCCATGCTCAACATTATCTGTGACAGTTTCGACAGACTGGTTAGTTGTTAGCATACTAATAAACACTTAACAAGTGAATGTCACCATAAAGACAGAGTGGGAATTCTCACACAGTGCAATCATGTTCATCCTCAGTCATACTTATTTCTCAGAAATGAGAACCACTCAATGATATTGGCTCAGCACTCACTGTAACCGAAACTACTCTATTAAATTCACGATCCGAGTGTGAATAATCCCCACATTACGTCAGACAGTCGCACTCACAGTTAAACATACACGTATATCTCTGGATGAAATCCATGATATGAGCATTGGGCAACATAATGACAACCCTCCTCGGCGATCTCTAACAACGTTGCTAACAACTTCCCTAACACCTCTCCCCCTTGTTACAGACGACTGATGCGGGCTGCACTAAGATATCCACGTTGGGAGATTGTTATTACTGTGTTGCTGGGTGTCCTGAGAAGATGATCGATCATGCTCCAACCCTTGTGGAATTAAGTGAGTCAGATCAATCGTTCATCAACCAATGTTAACCATTATTATGAACCATTATGTAGTGATCGTTGATCAATGATCAACCATGATATACAGTCAGAAAATTACCGATTAAATAATAATAATCATGGATCATTGTCCATCATTACCAGTGCCCATGGTCAACTGAGGGAATGGATCGGAGGGGAGATTTGAGGGGGATAGGAGGAGGAATGGAAGAGTAGAAATCAATGTAGTTTTTGCGAGGGACTTCCTATGATTTTTTGCGATATCCTATCTTTGAATGCGGGGGTTGAGTTCATACAATGCGCACATTTGGAAGGAATGTCCAATTCAATATCTGCGGTTTTCTGAAGAACCAATTCACAGATTAAAACCGTCTCCAAACTCATTTCTCCCTCCCCCTGACATCATGGCATGACCTCAACATACACGTGGTTCCACTGTTGAACAGAAGTGAGACACATGCTAAAGCGTGGTAGCGTAATGAGACGTTCCCCGAATTAGTACGATAATGAATTGTGAAACCTTTACCCCACCATTATCAGCATTGTGCTATTTTAATCTTGCTGTAATTGTTCATTCAGCCAGTCTATGAAGACGATAAAAGCAATCTAACTAAGGTTATACTAACCGATCATTATTCAGGTCTCAAGATGCTGGCAGCAATAGAGGAGATAAACCAGGAGGCGGATTTCAATGTTTCAATCAGAGTGGGAATCCACACTGGATCAGTGCTATGTGGGGTGGTCGGTATCAAGAGATTCAGGTGAGAGAGGGGGAAGGAGGGGTGGGAATTGGGGGGAACGAGTGAGGGAGTGGAGGGAGTGGAGGGGAGTGGAGGGAGGGAGACTGAGAATAATTGTTTTCCAATTTTAAGTGCACTCCTGTGCAATGTTATCGAGTTTTCCTAGTATCTGAGTATCTATTCAGAATCCTGAGTAGACTTCCCCCAGATTTGATGTTTGGTCACATGACGTACTAAAAGCTAATGAAATGGAAGCTAGTGGCATGCCCGGCAAAGTTCATATCAGTGATGCAACTTTTCAACTCATTAAAGACAAGTTAGTCACCCCCCTTAGATAGTAAACGCCAATTTCCGATTGTGGTGATTTCTTCAGACTCTTCAGGCATTACAGCGATCGTAACCAACAATTTCCAGATATTGGGGATTTCCTCAGACTTTTTCCCCGAAGTCTCCCGCCCTTGTTGAAATGTAAAAATCCGTTAACTTAGTGTCCGCCATTTCGCACTGTGCCGACTGTTAGCGTACCGATTTACATCATTAGCCAGAGAATTCCTACACTCAGATTAGGATTGTATCTGGGGTATCTGAGACGGGGATATATTAGAGAACTGTAAACCAAATTACATTTCAATCTCATTTACCGCGATTTCTCGTGTCTAAGACGATCCACCCGATGTAATGTCACATACACACATGCAATTGCCGCGCAAGTGCCAAACTGACTTGATCAAACTGCCGTGTCAAAGTGTGCTTTGTCATATGTGGTGTCATATGTGGTGTCAGAGTGTGGTGTCAGAGTGTGGTGTGTCAGAGTGTGGTGTCAACATGCTTTTACTCAGATTCGTGGTGGTTGATGCTCAGGCACACACACGGTCACCAAACATGGAAGGAGTGAAAACATATTTCGTTATTGGACGACATGATAACTCTCAACCAAAGGTTGGTGTGTCTTGCATTCCACATCCTCATTCCTCCTCATATCCTTGACATCACTTCTCCTCAAATCCTTGACACCATGTGTTCTCCTCAAATCCTTGACACCATGTCTTCGTCTCATATCCTTGACAACCCCACAGACTCAGCTACTCTCGAAGAAGGGAAAGACGCGCTGTAACATGTTTAAACTGAGGTTCTACTCCAGTAGCGAGGGACAATCCAGTGTCAGATCTATCGATGAAACTCTCGGCCGATTCAAATCGTTCTCCAGTAAGTTACCATGACAATGTCATTACGTCATCGCGTTGCTATGGCAACAGCTCTTCACATCACCACTTTCTCTAGTGACGTCCTGTGAGTTCAAGTCCCCTGATGACAAGCCTGAAACAGTGCTCAGTACCACGCGGAACAGCTTCAGCGAGGCGATCTGCACTGACCGCAAGGTAAATCTTGTTGTCATGGTGACTGTTACCAACCTGTTACCAGTCCCTGTTACCATGGTAACACTCCCTCCTCCGCAGGTGACGGACACAGAAGTCATGTCTCAGATCATACACACGAAGTCGCAGAGCGCGTTCAGTGCGCGCCGCAATCTGAGTATTGTGACTCTACAGTTTCATGACTCAACCAAGGAAGAGCTGTACAGGGAGGCTTCTGTAGTGAGGGACAGGGAATTGGAGAAGGGAACCAAGGTGAGTTGTGAAGGGGACATGGGAAAGGAGTGGGGAGCTGAGAGCGGTGAGTTGTGGGGAGAGAGTGGGGAGCTGAGGACTGATGGGTGGAACAAGTGACGGGATATCACTATTGTAAATTCACATTATAATAGAGATAGGGAAGGATGGGGGGCGGGGACACTGGTTTTTGGAAGGATGGGGGACTGGGGATCCGGGTTTGAGCTAGTTCATCGAGAAACCGAGGAAAATTCTACCTTGAATTGTTTGCTTGGAAGTTTCCTGACAAACAGCTCCTCAGGGGAGTAAGATAGGGCCAAAATATGATCGGGAATCGATTCAGCGTTCAAAAATACATGGGAATACGTAGTATTTGCATGAAAATAGGACAAAAAAATTTTCTTCAAGCTGAGCATCGGTAAAATTGAAATGAGTGACTTCACACTTTTATACTTCGATTTCGAGGGTCTCAAATGAGGACTTAGCAGGTCCTGGCGACACAATTTCTCCACCAAATCATCTCTCTTACTCTCACGCTACATGTATCAACCCTTTTTGCGGTCTTCTTAAGTTTATACTTGCCGTGAAACCACGCGCAAATGACGATTTCAAACCTGTGGGAAGCAAACACAACAAAAACGCGAAAATCAATTGGACACACTCATACCAAAAACGACCAAAATCAATTTTGTAGGGGGACTGCCAGGAAGAGGTGTTCCTGACCTACTTTTTGACGTAGAATTCAAATCTGGGGGAATTTTTGAGCCATCTCATCGGGAAATAGTGGAAAATTCTAATTTCTTATTTGCTGTGAGGAAAGAAGTCTCGCGACCAACAGCTCCTCAGGGGAGCAAGATAGGGCCAAAATATGATCAGGAATCGATTCAGCGTCCAAAAATACATGGGAATACGTAGTATTTGCATGAAAATAGGACAAAAAATTTTCTTCAATCTGAGCATCGGTAAAATTGAAATGAGTGACTCCAGACTTTTATACTCCGATTTTGAGGGTCTCAAATGAGGACTTAGCTGGTCCTGGCGACACAATTTCTCCACCAAATCATCTCACCTACTCTTATGCTACAAGTATCAACTCTTTTTGCCGTCATCTTAAGTTCATACTTGCCGTGAGAGCACGCGCAAATGACGATTTCAAACCTTTGGGAAGCAAACACAACAAAAACGCGAAAATCAATGGGACACACTGATACAAATATATGACCAAAATCAATTTTGTAGAGGGTCTGCCAGAAAAATGTGTTCCTGGCCTACTTTTTGACGTAGAATTCAAATCTGGAGAAATTTTTGAGCCATCTCATCGGGAAATCGAGTAAAATTCTAATTTATTCTCAGATATATGGTCATCAAAGTCACATGACGAGTAGTTTATCCTTGTGTTATATAACTCACTGGTGAAAATCATCTCACATTTCTCCCCCCGCAGACTCCAGGTACCGGGTTTTTCACTGATTTCCTCATTTCCATCCTGTTCCTGGCTTGTACAGGAGCCATCATCCTCCTCTACCTGCCCTTCGACAAGTATTGGTACGGAAACTCTTCATTTTATCAGTTACAACTTCATTTTGGTGCATCATCTTATTGGGAAATTTTGCCAGAATCATCGTACTGTATTGATATGAGGAGAAAATCTCGTAGCAGTTAACCCGAGTTGCTAGGTAATTAAACGCTACTTGAACATTAAGTTTATTAGGAAAAACTTAACATACAATTACTTCTCAAAACATGATAATTAATTCTATCATCTCTCTTTTCTAATCCTTCTGTCACTGGTGTGACACTGTCACTGGTGTCACACTGTTACTGGTGTCACACTGTCACTGGTGTCACTGTGACAATGGTGTGACACAACTTCTTCTTCTTCTCTTCCCGCCAGACACAGTTGGTGGAATTCTGCTGGCTTGTTCACGTATTTCCCGGGATATCTCGTGGACACTCTTATTGCTTGTCTCCGGCATTATCATTGATATCGCTATTACCAGCACTGTCAACACTCCTGCAAACATGAAGAATGTCCAGGGTTTTAGAGCGGTGTCGATGGGAGTGTATGTAAACAGCACTACCATGGCCAGGCCCCAGTTCATTGCAACACACACTGTGTTTGTCTTGCCCCTAGCCCCTGCTGAGGTGATCTCATTGACATAGAGCCACAGTATGGTGCCAATACTGGGTGCGAACCCCGCCATGTACACAAACACAGAAACCATGGCAACGCTCCCTGTCCACTCTCCATTTCCACATGACACCCCAAACACCGTCCCACGTGCACTACACACCTGTGACACCCCAATTCCCAACTGTGACACCACCATCACTCCCAGACCCGTTATCATCAGACACCTCCGTCCCACTCTATCCGACAGCCCCGCTGCGATTCCCCCCGCCAGGACGTTTACTATCCCCGTCCCTGCCGTCCCTAGTACTGGATCTGTCACATTGGCAGCTGCCAGGATGTCGGGTGTGTAGTTGGAAACAGCGCTGATCCCACTGAGTTGCCTCGAGCAGTGTAATATGAGACCGATAACCAGTGCTAGACGGTGCCCGGGGTCGGATAGGATCTCCCCCAAACTCAGCACTTTCTCTGGAGTCTTGTGTAGCGTGAGATCAGATACCTCGTCCTGGGCGAGCACTCTGCGATACTTGCCGAGTGCTGCCAGCGCTTGTTCCCTATCATGCTTGATGTGGGAGAGATAGGGCGGGGTTTCAGGGCAGATTGCCAGGACTGCGTCCTGAAATAGAACAGCAAGGATGGGGAATGCCACAGCCAGTCTCCATCCCATGTCCCCATCTCCTATTACCTGCGGCATGCTCATCACAACCGAAGTGAGAGTCCCCATACTGCCAACAATTCCGTACATGGTCCCAATGAACCCCCTGATGGATACCGGGGCTATTTCCGATAGGAACATATTGGAGAGGGCCGATCCAGCGCCCACCCCGAAGCCCACCGCCACTCGTCCCACCAGAAACAAGTGCCGGGAGGTGGCGAGGGCCATTGCACTCCATCCTGCTATGAAGAATAAACTGTTGATCAGCAAGGCTCGCCTCCGTCCCAATCTATCAGCAATGTACCCCGCTGATAGGGCCCCAAACACAGCACCCAGCGCGTTTCCACTCACAATCCCACTGAGATACATATCGGATACCCCAAACCGGGACCGTATTCGGGGCAGGGTGTGAGCTAGAATAGCAAGGGAGTACCCGTGTTGGAATCCACATCCGAGCACAGCGCCGACCGTGGCAAACCAGAAGAGGGCTGAGCAGATGCTGAATCCGTTATTATTCTGCGGAGGAGAAGAAGGAGGAGGGGATGAGGGGGGATGTCCGTTCTTTTCCGGAGTTATTTCACACGTCATATTATGGATGAGGGTGTTTGTGCTGCGAGGAGATATTATCTCTCGTGATTGTTACTTGTTCCGGAAAGTTGGTTGTAGAGGGGTCTCCTTCTGTAGATCTACTCGTGTGGAGTGTCTGAGTAGGTGGAAACTGGTGTCGAGTGAGGGAGAGAGGGGTAGGACAGTAGCCTGATAACTGAGGTGAACTGTTGCTGACAGTCGTTTATATATGGGGAGAAGATAATGATAGCGAAATTGAGCGAAAGTAGTGAATTATGAAGTTAAAATGTGAAACACGGTTATTAACAATAACTGATAGGTGTTTCCCTATACGACTTTACTTGAAGGGATCGTAATATGCGTGACAATATTAATAATAATATTGGTGTCTCGTAAGATTGCCTGGTTTTGCAGAGTAAAACATCACTCACATTATTATAGCAGAGTTGAGCAACATGGTGGTAATACCTAGGAAATAGGATTACCTCACTCGCGTCCCACATATAACCACTATATTATAGTCTCTGATGATTAGCATTACTATTTTCAGTTAAAAAACAGTATGTCATAGCGACTAGCAGTCTAACTTTAGATGACGAATTATTGCATTTCAGACGGAGTTGTATTGGAAGGTTATTCCCAATGTCAGTTAGAACCACTTATTCTAAGTTTATGTGACAGAGACAATATTTACCAAACACAAGGAAATATTTTCTCTCTCTCAGGTTTATCGGGTTTGTGACGTCACTCTGTTTGGAAGTAGCAGTTCTGCTCTCGGTAATGGTGTACCTGAAGAGGACACGGAAACACAGCGTTCTTACACAGCAGCGGAAACTGTCATGGATCACTCGGAATCTTATCAGCGCAGGTAGTACTTACAACTGTAGTAACAACTTTGGGAAGGAGTAACAACTGTAGTAACAACTTTGGGAAGGAGTAGTAACAATTGTGCTCTGTAGTAACAACTTTAGTAACAACTGTGCTCTGTAGTAACAACTTTGGGAAGGAGTAACAACTCTAGTAACAACTGTGCTCTGTAGTAACAACTCTCTTAGTAACGACTGTAACAGCTTATTTTATTGCGACTTCAGTTTCAATCGTGGTAACAACTCGAACATATTGATTGGGAAATGCTCAATCGTAACAACATTAACAACAGTTCAAACTAACAATCCCCATTTCACTAACAAACCCCCCTCTCTCTCACTCCACAGGTCTTCTGTTTCTCCCCTTTGCGATTGTTAGTTTCCGACTACATGTATCTCACGATCACATGTCATGTGATCAGCTCGATATCCTGGTGTCTCTGTTCTTCTCAGCTCTGTTACACGGAGTTAACTTCCTACAGGTTGGTGGCCAAGGATCGACCGGGATCGCTTTTTCAGCCGGGACCGGGACCGGGACCGGGATCGGCAAAAAGTGCCGGGACCGGGATTTTGCCGGGACCGGGACTATAACCGGGACCACCAATGGTGGCTATGTTCTGTTGCCGCTCTCTTACAGACTTTTAGATTCTTCCGTTCTTCGTATCTCGCTACTCCACGTAAATAATACTGCCACTTCGTTCATTTCGTATAGTACGAGATAATCGCAGTGGAGAATTGGCAACATTTCCCCCCACTCACTGATTTCCCCCCACTCACTGTTCCCCCCCCCCGGCAGGTGCTAGGACTTATGAAGATACTCCTTCTCCTAGCCATGGTGGGTGTCCTATGCCCACTCAGCTGTCTCACCAGCCCGTTCACAACGTGCTACACCGGATCAAATGAGCCCGGTGAGATTATAGCACTGAGACGATGTGAGGGAGCCGATCAAAAGTTTTCTTGCTCCCAGCCGTTGTCTTTGCTTCTAGCCCCTCTTTTTAGATGATTTAGATGAAAGATATTGTGTCAATTTTGTCAAAATTCTGATATTTTCCTTGTTCAACCATCTATCTCTCAGTACTGAAACCACTGAAACTGGTTATCGTTCTCATTTCAGATTATAAGGGCTATCAGATTTGGGATGTTCCAGTGTCTCTTCTTCTCTTCCTCAAACTGATCTGTATGGTGATCAGAACATTTGAACTGAGGATTCGGTGTGTTTTCACGTCCATTGCACCTCCCATTGCCAGCTCCCCCCCCCCAAATTAATTGTCTTGCTGGTCTTATTCAGAGAAACTATGTTATGAGTTGAACTATCCGTTACTATTGGGATGTTTTTCAATGACATCTATACTCTTGCTTGTTGCTTAGAGCTCACATCATATTGTAACCCCCCTCTGATCTATGACTGGCCCCTCTGATCTAAGACTGGCCCCTCTAACCTCAGACTTCTCCTCCAGGTTGAACTTCAGCTCGAGTATGGAAGCTGAGCGTGATCAGGAGCTCCACAGAAAGTTGAGAGACCAGGCTTACTGGTTACTGGAGAATCTGATTCCCGGACATGTCCTCATGGTACTTGAACCTCACATGTTATTGCGAGATGGCTTACATTAACTAATTCTTAATGCATTTTTGACGAATTTTTAACACGATTTCGACTGGTATTTCAACAAGAAGTTATCAGTATTTGTTTCGTCATAGTATGCAGTGATTACAGCACAATCACTCACAATCACTCTTCTAGATTGACTCTCTCTCTCTCGCGGGAAGAAGCAAATTCGATTGTACATTGTACAATAGATTCGTCTAGTTTGACGTCAATACAAATAAAACACACGATGTTGATTGTTGAAGCAGCAGTGAAAAGGAGGACAAATTTTGTTCATATCATTTCTCTTTTCAGAAAAACAGATGTTCATACACCTCTCTTTTCAAATCTGCCATTTCTCACTCCCTACCCTCCGCAGGAGCTGAAACAGAGCGGTTCCTACCACAGGGACCACAGTAACGTAGCTGTGTGTTTTGCCAGTATCGTCAATTTCCAGGACTTCTTCGATGCTAAGTGGAGACACGGTGAGGTTTAATAGGATTCTCATGTAAGATGAATCAGGGTTGGAGTCACTGTCAGGGCGTTATTTATGTCAAGAATGAAGAATAAATGTATAATTTGCAACCGATGTGTGACCAAGTTCCATGACCAGTTTTCAATGTGTGACCAAGTTCCGTGACCAGTATTCAATGTGTGACCAAGTTCCATGACCAGTTTTCAATGTGTGACCAGATTCGTGAACTCTATTCGTGACCTGAGCTACTAGTGAGAATATTATCTCATTATTGACTACTCTGCTCCTCCGCCAATAATCAATGCTTGTCAGAGGAATGATACCACTGTCTGTGTGTGTCATATTCGTGTTCAATGCTCATTATCACTTTATCATACTGTCACGTTCTTATATTATCTGTGTGTGTCTCATGGATTCACCACATCTGTCAATGATAATGACACTCGGGCACAACCGGAATCCCAAATCAGTCACCTCTCTTCCCTTGGAATAATGGAATATAATATTTTGCAATATTTGTGTGGTCATATTGTGCAATATTGGTCTAATAATGCCACAGCACATGTAATGGCGCCCTGTATGACAGGTTATAGACCCGAAATTGGGACTTAATTCCGGTGCAAAGTGATATTGCACTCCGCTGCAAAGTTTTTATTGATGCTCGCAGGTCACGAAAGTATCAGAATACTGAATGAGCTGATATCCGACATTGATGAGCTGTTAGATATCCCGAAATACAACAAGCACATTGAAAAGATCAAGACTGCTCTAGGGTGAGCAATCCTGTTCAATTACGGTGACAACTTCATGATTGTGTTGACCAGCAAATTTCTGGTTCTCTAGGTAGGATTTTGCTAACTTGCTTGTTTCAGGTGCACTTACATGGCAGCCAGTGGTCTGGTTTACGAAGAAGCGGATCACATCATTATAATGATACAATTCCTCTTTGACGTCAGAAAAGTGAGTTATTGATCACAGT
Source organism: Beroe ovata (assembly GCA_946803715.1). Taxonomy (NCBI): domain Eukaryota; kingdom Metazoa; phylum Ctenophora; class Nuda; order Beroida; family Beroidae; genus Beroe; species Beroe ovata. Next base: position 79,462 of record CAMPET010000303.1, read on the forward strand.
TAATTGAGTTTGAGAAAAGTGAGTTTTTCCCAATGTTTGTCTTTGTGTGTGTGACAAACGCAAGCCGTCACGCCTAGCTGAAGACTCGAAATGCGTGAAATTCCAATCTTTGGTTGCGATAAATTGATTCCATTGTTTACGTTTGGAGTATGTGTGATCGGTAATTAGGGAAAAGTTAGAGGTAGAATTTCTTCCCCAAAGAACGAAAATACACAATGATCGTGTATTGGGAAAATGCAATAATGAGTATTGTTTTTGGAAGAGAGGGAAGGTAGTTTTGACCCGGAATGTTACGTCTAATCCTAGAATATGAGGTTTTCGATTGGGAATATTATAATTTCAAGTAGCAACGACCCTAAAGTATAAACCATCGGCCATCGCTTGAGTCTCCAGATATCTTTTCTTCATAACCTCTACCCCTGTCTATGAATATAAGCGCGAGTGTATATCACTCAACACTCAGAACTGTCTTTATGAAGGAGTAGTTGTGTTCATGAAGGAGTAGCTGTCTGGAATTCACTGAATAATGTTCTCTATTAACTGATGGTAGTGGTAAGTAACCTCACTCTTCACAACACGTTTACAGTTGTCTGTAGATACACGCACACACACACACACGCACACGCACACACATTCATACAGCTGGTGATGAATTCCTTTGCTCCTTCATAAACGACAGCTGTGTAATTGGGTGTGTAATTGGGGCTGCAAAACTGTAATTCATGTTACAATTGACCGCATTGTACGTGCGTATAGTTGACCGCACCTAGGTACATGATTAGTTGACCGTATAATATAAACCTTCATACTCTCAAAACCACGTTCACCTAATTCCGTTTTCATCCCACGCCCTGTGTGTTTTTGATGACTAAAGTGAGGCAACCAATCAAAGCCATTGGCACGGCTCTCTGGACCAATCAGAGCACTAGAATGGATTAATAATGTCTGCACGTTGAATTGCCGAAAATATAATCTCAATATTAATTTTGCTTTCATATGCAGCTTATTTCCCTGTGACTGATATCCTACAGTAAAAGCTTAGGAGTTATATGCATGGTACAGACTACAGAGTGGTGTCAAAATAGTGGTGTCAGAGCACTGATTGGTTTTAAAGTACAGAGTGGTGTCAGAGTACATAGTGGTGTCAGAGTACAGCTTGGTGTCAGAGTACAGAGTCGTGTCAGAGTACAGAGTCGTGTCAGAGTACAGAGTCGTGTC
>CAMPET010000304.1:0-36414 GCA_946803715.1 Beroe ovata
CATCTCACATGAACGCTGATCACAGTTCATGTCCCCCATATTATTCTTCACTGATAGTCCTATTTGTTCAGAGTGATAATGCAGATAAGAGCCTAATCACTCGATATAACAGTGTTCATGACCTTCAGTTGACAGATTCATTCCGATGATCTCATGATCCAAAAATTCGCTAGAATAATATGATGCATGTCTCAACTAGATCATTTGCTATCTTGGTAACTGTGAGAGTGAAGCCGAACTCGTGCCGACACACACAACGTGATAGGGGAGAGTGGGCACTTGCACTTTGTAATGCACACGGGGTATCAGGGACTGTGAAACCACAAAAACCTTGAGATAACATCGTACATGTTCCTCATGGGGTATGGTTGATGAATGATCAGTCAACCTAGGTTACTTATTTTCCAGGGAATGGCCAAGTCTTTCATGAATTATACTCCATACACTTTAGACACGATGGCATCTTATCACTCCAATGTTCTTGCATGTACATTGTACACTATACACTTTACAGTATACACACTCAATTCTCTACACTAGAACAATGAGTGATTTGATCATCAATACATACACTAAGACTAAGTGTTTTGTCATCTAAATTCTCATTGACATTTCTCCCTTTGTTCGTGTTAATGACAGCTCCTTTGTGTTAGGGCAAAGTGCAAGAAGCAAGTGCTGAGACTGAAAATTTGTGTGTGTGTGTGTGTTTGTGTGTTAGTAAAGCTAGAACTGCTTTAACCAGCATTTCACTTGTTCACACATTAACTTTCTCAGAATAAAGTCCTACAGCTTCATTTGAGTCAAAGCTTAGCAGAGCCTAAAGCTGATACTCGAAACATCTAGATCACAGACATCAAAGATATATTATATACCGTATCTTCGAGCAAAATATTTCGGCAATCATCAAGTTTTTATTATTTTCTCTCACACTCTCTGTACATAGATATAATATCTAGCCAGATGTTTGTCATTTACACCTGTTTACCCAGGGCGGTATTTACCAATTAGCTGCAATTATACTGCTGCAATTAGCCATACCAACTCGCCTTTGCGGGGTTATTGTGAAAATTTATGGTTATTGGAAAAGGAGGATAAATATAGATAATCATAATCTGTTCTACTAGATATCTTATAAGCAACATCTTTCAACAGATTTTGCTGTGTTGAAGCACACATGCACAAGCTATGTTGTGATCAATCATGAAAGAAATCAATCACTATCTTGCGACACTCCGCTTATTCATATATAACATCTCCTTTTGGCATGTAAACTCTGTATGATTTGTTGGCACATGATTTGCTTAATACACTTACTCTCGAAGATACACACATATAAACATTTATAATGACTAAATTTATAGTCAAGAGTGTATCATCAAAGGTGTTATCATTGAACCTTTTCTATATTTATCACCAGTATTTCAGCATTCTAAAAATAGCCACAATAATTGTGTTTATGAGATCATAACAACAGCAAAATCGTAACTTACAAGACTGTGTGACAGTAAGAGGGTTTCCACTCCAGCCTCCAATGTGTGACTGTAGTCACGTTTTTCCCTATCAGTGTTCTTCCCAAAAATATAGCACAATTCTCCCACCTGATGATATTATACAGTGACAGATGCTCTTCATTGGAAATATGAATCATTCATGCTTGCATCTATACCGGGAATCGGTAATCATCAACTTGACCACATTGAGAGTAGGTATCAGATAAAACTGTTAAAACCTGCTTCAAAATATTGTAATTGAATTCCCTTGCAACTAATTTGACATCATCAACCGTAGCTGATTCTTTGAAACAAACTGCCACCTTCTTTTCCTGATAATTGGGATTGTTACTGGATGTGTTCATGTAACAAAGGGGTATTAATGTATGACTCATGGAATACTCACCTTGCATTCAAGTAGTACCAGGGAAATGATCAGAAATATGCAATTACGGAAGAAACAGCATTCCATCAAATATTCTTGACAAGGTTCAGTCACCTATCTTCATTTACCCGACTTGCTTAAGATTGAGTTGATTCAGAAACACGGTATGAAGTAAAAAGACACTTTTGCAGCAATAAATCTTTAAAAATGGATTTTCAAAGCTATGTATAAAAGAAAAGTGAAAGGTAATGAAGCATGATTAGTACTCTATTAACCCATTTACACTACTAATACTGAATTCTATCTGCTTGTTGGTTTCAAGGTCTACTATGCATCTAGGATTACTCTGATTAAACAAATTCAATCGTCTTGTGACACTTTTGGACCATGATGTAGGAAGGAAATTCAGAAGCTGTTGAGGACACTTTATTGGTGAATGTCTTGTTACTATCACTGCACAGTGTTGTTTGATAGCTTGCAAATGAGCCATCACTTTCTCAGGAATAATGTTTTTGTAGAATATATTGTCCCAGTAGAATGATAAGATATTGTCAATGAAAACAATATGCACATTATCATCTCTCTTGGCAGAAGCAACTTCAGACAAAGCAAATTCAAGTTCATGTCTGTTATTGCAGGAACATAACTTCAATCGATTGAGAATTGAGTTATTTTCTTCCTCAAGCATCATACCATGAAGTAGTTTTTCCAATTTAAAAGGGTTTACCCCTCTGTCACAATCAATGTAAACTGCTGTGGATGATGGATTTAATCTGAGATGGGTGAGAGCTACGTCACAAAGAAGTGAAGTTGCTCCAGAAATATGATTAGATGTTATGTCAATGAAGTCGGATTTATTGAATTGACCCAAAATATGATGTTCATAAACTCTTGGTTCCTCTTTGCAGACCCTTCTTAAGAACTCTTTCAAGGTTTCTTTTGCTTCAGACATGACTGACTATTGATAAATGAGAAGAAACGTGAAACTAAAAAATTGAATTGTTTGAGTAAAATTTGAGACATAATTACGATCAAGTTATCAAACATGAAGTATAACTACATATAGCTCTACATTTACTTGTCAGATTTTATCTGACCTCAGTTCCTCGCGCGCGGCGCGCGCCTTCATCGAAGGCCTTCGATAAAGGCGCGCTCGCGCGAGAAACAGGTCAGGTAACATCTGACAAACATTTACAACACCTGACACTGTATTTTTGAAATTACCTTGCCGGATGTTATCTGTCCACTGTTTCTTGCGCGCGGCGCGCGCGCCTGTTTCGGCCTTCGATGAAGGCGCGCGCGTCGCGCGCAAGAAACAGTGGACAGATAACATCCGGCAAAAATTACCACTACTATCACCACTGTTTCAGTGTTTCGTGCGCGCGCACGCAAAATCAAAAGCAGTGGAGCAGACAAAATACATCCAGCAACTAAATAATTGGCTGTCGTCCGCGTCGCCGAATGTTATTTGTCCACAGTTTCTTGCGCGCACCTTCATTGAAGGCCCAAACTGTTTCGGCCTTCAATGGAGGACAGATGTCATTCGCGTCCGGCCCGGCAAGGCTGCAGTGCAGCTGTTGATGATACCCCTGTCGAGAATTTCATTGTAGGATTTTACCCTACCGTCGGTGCGCGCGATTTTCAATCCCGCCAGCAAGGGTAGGGTGTAATCCTACAAAGAATTTCATTGCGCGCGCGCCTCGCGTCACCTGGGCCTGGCACTGTCAACTTACCTGTGACCGAAATACTACGCGCGCGCTGCGCGGCTCTATACATATACTTCAGATCACATAGTAAATATGAAATGAGCGCGTAACATAGCTTATGGCAGTGGCAAGAGAGCGAGCGGTCGCCAGAAAATTAATACTTTCAGTTTATCCGTCGTGCTCGTAAAATGAGAACTCATTACTGACTACGAATGAATACCACGAGATTATCTATAAATAAAAACACCAACAAATTAAGAAATCATGGGCGCAGGAGGGGCTGGTTCGGCAACTTTCTCCGCAAGTTGACTGTACGGCTGCTCAATCTTCCTTTCGACCTCTTTAGGCTCGACAATCGATACGTGATCTGGGAGAGGCTTCTTGGGCCCGATCTTGCCTTGTGGGTCGTGAGGCAACATAATTTTAACCTTAATTCCGAGTACACCCTGTCGGAGAAGAACGTGTCGGACAGCAGTGTCGACATACATCCTCTTGGGTTCGCCAGTGTGGATCATCAGACCGTCAACGAACTTCATAGACTTGGCTCTCTGACCTCTCAGCTTTCCACTGACTACAACCTGATAGACAGTGCGTGCTACTGAAAATATCGGGGACACGCATGATGAACGCATTCTGTGGTTGAAAAAAGAAGGGCGTCATCATCTTACCTCGCAACCCTTGGCCCCACTCTCCATGATAAACCTCAGGACACCATAACACGCTCGTCTCACGGCCAAACCTCCGATCAGCTTGTATCTCAGAGATTCACACTGGGCAATGGCGCACAGACCCCGCTGGTTCACTTTCTCGGCGTACAACTCAACAGTTCCTTCCTGGATTGAAATGATTTTCAGAAATGAACATCCGGAACATGTCACAGACAGGAACATATTAAAGAATCCCAACTTACAGCAAAGTTGAATCGTTTCTGAATGACCGCGGTAAGTTCTCTGATTCTCCTGCCCTTGTCTCCGAGAACATTCTGTGTCCTGGTGGCCAGGATGATGATCTCTGTTCGAGCAGGTGTAACTCTGACCTGGTTAAATTGATATCGCTCATCAATGATGGGTGCAAAGTACATGGTGTACACAGTGAATACATTCCGAGCAGCGTTCAATTCACACGTATGGAACATACGCGCGGCGCGCAAAAATAGTCTGGATTGTTTTGACAACAGCGCATTCACAAGCGAAAATGGTAAATATTCGCTAGTAGAAATAGTTAACGTTGCAAATATGTCCCAATTGGGAACGGTTGAGTCGCGCGCATCTCTCCGACAATGTCTCAATTTCGGTCTTCATCTTGGCTGTATTTCATCTGAAACTAAGTCTCAATTCCTGTAGGGCAAACAATTTATCGTCTGTGACTCCGCCCTGAATAGAACCATCGTAAATATCGTCTTCTGCGCAGCCTGAAATGACAAGAAGTCTGGATTTTCCATCCATGATCATTCTCATCAGAAGATTGCATCATCTTCACAGCTCGTCTTCCAGTCCTTCTACGTAAACCTGCACCTCAAATCAAGGTGCATTGTGACAAACACAAAAACAAGGAAAAACAACGAATGAGATTTGAAAAAACATCTCACCACTCCTTCTCAACTTACCCCCAGATACCTCCCAAAACCCCAGATACCTCCCCAACCCACATACCTCAACACCGGAGTATCCATCCTCTGCGAGTTCACGGGTCAGGAACTCGTCCAATTCTGCCTTGAAAACACCGTCCTGGACAAACTTCCTCTTCTTACTTATTTGGAAGGACATGATGGAACAACTATAAACAAGGAGGGGGTTAGGATGGTTTTGAAATGGACAGAAATACAACAGAATGGGGATTAATGAACTTTGATAGGAGATCAATAATGTTACCAAATGATTGATAAATTCCAAAATATATACACATTTACAAACAAAACGACATAGCAAAATACAGGATTAACCAAATGTCAAATGTTTCCATTTGATAAACCAATGTTAGATAGGTAAGAGTTGGAAAATCGACAATTTCAGGAGAAAATAAAATCCATCTCACTTATAAATAACTGTCAAGAGTGAAGTTTAACCTAGAATCACCAGACGTGAGGATGAACAAAGCCTATAGGCAATCCACAAAACCCCACAGTTCACTATATCCTCTGATCACATAAAGTCGACGCCGATACCAAATTGTAGTCCGTTATTCAGTACGTCACCTCGTGAATACCTCAGTGGTATTGCATAGTTAATCTCCATTTTCAAATGTCCCCCTAATCGCACAATCACACCAGATCCCACACTTACACGCGGGTTTTTGAACAAATCACTCCCATCCCCGGACAAATTTCCCGCGTTCACGAAATGATGCAGCCTCATGAACTGTCCCAGGCCCCAGATGTGCGGGGAGAAGGGTAGTTTTCGCGTCAGAGACAAGCCCGCGCCCCAGTGCGCCGTGCCGCCCAGCGGGCGCCCTATCCCGTCCGCGTAAAAGCCTCTCACAGAGCCCGGCCCGCCACAGAAAAACTTATCCGTGATCCACGTTTTCCTCAAATCCCCCATTTCTCTGATAGTTCCAGCACGAACATTCAGCGTCCCAGTGTAGCCCAACATCATGGGAAAACTCACCTGAGACTCGACATTCACCTTCAAATGACTGACATCTCCCATGAATCCTGCCAGCTCCGTCTCGACCACATTCCTAACTCCCCTTGTGGGGACCATGGCATCATCACGTGTATCACGGATAAAGCGATGTCTCACGCCACACTTCACGTGGTGGCCGAACTCCTCACGGATTTTCACAGGAACGTTACTCCCGTGTATTTGTTGAAGTAGAGCTCCAACCTCGAACTCATTCCGACCTCCCAACATGCTCAACTGATACAGAATGTACGATTTGTAGTTTGAAGTCATGAATCCACCTGTCCGATTCATGGCATTCTCCTTTGCAGCGACAAAACTTATGTTCGAACTCCGTTTTGTGAAGAGGGGTTTGTTGAAACTTAGCGAGCACGCATCGGAAATCTTCGTCCCCTTCGTATAGTCGAATTTCAATGACTCCAAACGTCCGAACATATTCTTCAACTGAGCTGTGACAACGAAATTTCCGTCATTAAGTTCCTGATCGCTCGACACATTGACACCGACTTTTCTCCTACTCGCTTCGCTCACTGCTATCCTGACACCCACAGTGTTCACAGGGTCATCACCCGTTTTACCCAGATGATCAATCTTTACATCAATTCCCTCAAACACGTCCAAATTATCGAGATTCTCCATGGTTTTGTTGATTTGGCCGAGGAGTGTGAACAAGTTGCGCGGTTTGAGAAGCGGTTGAACGTAAGGAAGAATGACGTCATCTTTCACTTTTCGGAGTCCGTCAAGTTTGATTGATTTTACCCGGATGTCGTGACGTAAGATCGCTTTGAGCACCTCATCGTTAGATGCCATTGCTGAGAGGGATACCACGTGAAATTGAGAAGTGGACGAGAAATTGATTAATGAAGAGTGTCGCACAGTGAAACTACTATCGTGAAGCAAAATGTTACGTTAACAGAACGTTCACTGAATACAAATATCAAATATCAAAATGAAGTACAATGAAAATACCCCTGATTTTATCATCTGAAAACCTCCGTACCCAACCAAGGGTTTATATCTACAAATTTGTGTTTCATTTCGAAGAGAGGTCCTAGACGAGAGTTTGACAGCGCCAGTTTCGCTGCTGTATCACCACTGTCGTTCCTAGGCAAAACCGGGCTAACCGTTATTGAGGAGTCGGGGGAACAAGAATCGGTCCACACACAAAAAAGGAAGGAACGAAACGTGGGTCAAGTTGGGGTCATGTTTCAAAAAACTCAATATCCTGATCCATTCATATTGATGCAAACAACTCCAATAGACACAATCTACAACTCACACTATGTTAATGTCAGTATCTGGGTGCCAGAGTAGTAGCTGTATAATTTCCGAACAGGCTTGTGAGCTGCTCGCTATATGCAGTGGTGTTTGATTCCCGTTACTCAACGCGTTGACGTCACACCCTGACAACCAGCGGATGGTGACAACAGGAGGAACTGACAACTAGGTTAGGCCGACAACAAGATCAGCTGATATCATGGATCAGCTGACAACAGCTGATTGAATAAACAACAAGATGATCACCTGCTGATATGAGAAGCTTGGCACATTCCACTTTGTTCCACCTCGCTGCGCTGTGAAGTGGTGTCCAGCCGTCTTCAGTTTTGCTTGACACATCACCACCTGTAATAGGGTGGTGTCAACTGACAGAAACTGACCACCACACCAATGACAGCCTGTCAATCACTCGTGTTTGATCATTCACGTGCTAATCTAATCTCAATTATCACCCACATCACACACCCATTCACTCACATCCTCACTCACCTCCTCACTCACCATGCTGTATGATTATGTCCACAATATCATCCCATCCCTGATAACAGGCCCTGTGCAGCGCAGTGTAACCGTCAGTGTCCTGATAGTTGACAACACTGCTGACACCAGTAGTACTGACGCCAGTAGTACTGACACCAGTTGTCTGAGAGAGAATCTTGATGACCAGTGAGGTACATCCCTTCTCAGCAGCGGCGAGAAGACGCTCACCCACTGGCACATCTGAGGAGAGATATGATAACAAAGATACAGACACATCACACACAGACACAGACACAAACACAAACGTCACATACACTGATAGTTGCTGATGCCACTTATCATTGCACACGAAGTAATGTACCAATAAGCTTGCGCAACAATGACACTAACATAATGCTCTATAATGGACCGACATTCCCAGGGCTTTTAACAGAATTCAAAGGGTTATGCAATGCTATGTACACTAGGTATCTATACACTAGGTATCTATACACACAGTCCACTATACCTTCCTCGAAGTCTATGTATTCCAATCTCTCCTCTGGCTCATCCATCATATCTCTGTCCACAACTGCCGTGCTCTTCCAGCAGTCATCATCCATAGCACTGCTACTCACTGACTGTATCATAGGTTGTCATGGAAACTTGTTGGTGGTTGTCATTGGTGACGAGTGTCCATGGTGTTGGAATCGGGGATAACTTGAAATTAACATTCACCTCGGGCATTTCGTCCATTTCTTGTTCTTCACTTGTTAATCGTTGTTCATAACGCTCATCAACACGACTGAATATCCATTCTTTCTAGGATTGAGTCAGTATAAGTATTGGGTTTGTATTAGTTTGGCTAACACCTTACATCGAAGTGAGCCATTTCTATGAGGTTAAGAAATACGAAATATGTTCCCAAATGAAACAAATTGGCATGATATAAGTTATAAGATATAACTGTGAGAAATACAGGGTAAAAATCAGTCAAAAGACTCAATTTTCATATATTTGAAAATCTTTTTGGCGATGCTAAAATTGAGTTCAATCTCATGTCTACAAAAGCAAAAGAAAACGGATTTGACCGTAAGACTCTGTTGAAATACATCAGATCTGTAACATGCGCGTTGGCCGCTCATGTTTTATGATAGAAAAGTTGCAATTGTTGGTATGGTGACAGAGTGTTTGTTGTCATGGTAACAGTGTCTGTTGTCATAGTGACAACAAGAGATTGTAGCCTGTTCCTCTATCGTCGAGCTCGGTTGTATGATCTCCCTGGAGAACGGGATCTGCTCCTGGAGTAGGATCGGGACGGAGTTCGCCGTCGCGAGGGAGGGGATCGAGATCGTGATCTGTACCTTCTGCTGTGTCTGTGTGAGAGAGAGGGGGTGAAGAAAACATGACTTGTGTGGCAAATCTGGGACCAGTCACAACTTGTGATGGATTAACTACTCTTTTACTCTCATCCAAGTTGTTAGAGTATAAACCAGCTAAGAGGAAATCAGGGTAGAAATGAGTAGTTCACCCCTCTATCTCACCTGGGTGGAGATCTTGATCTAGACCGGGAGTAGCTTCTCCTGCTCCCCCTCCCTCCTCCGCCATACCCCCGTCCTCCTCCATAGCCCCTCCCTCCCCCATAACGGGGCATGGTGGGCCGGCCCATGTACTGCCCAGGGGTAGGGGTGTGCGGGCGTTTCGTCACTGAGAAATCAACACGGATCTTCTTCCCTGGAGCAGGAAGATATCGTGAGAAATAAGAGAAGGGGATCAAAAAAATCTGACTGTTCAGTGTTCATGTTCTCGGAAAACTACGATTCTCTCTCACCATCAATCTCCAGACCATTGGTCTCCTCCTTGGCAGTTGCAGCGTCCTCCGAATTAGCAAAGTAGACAAACCCAAAGCCCCGTGACATTCCAGACTTCCTATCGTGGATAATCATCGCATCGTCAATCTTACCATACTTGTCAAATACTCGACGGAGCTCACGGTCTGTTGTGTCGAGATTCAGACCAAACACCCCTGCAAAAAGACAATAATGATCGATATGCATGGTGTATTTCTTGTTGTATCATTGTGGTATATGAGGAAAAAGACCCCACAAAATATGAGGTCCTCACCAATAACTTTGGATGGTGGCGGCATGTCTCTGTCACCGACATGTCTCTTTCTATTGGACAGTGGAGACACGCTGCGACTTCTGTGTCTGCTTCGAGATCGCGAATAACTGAGCAGAGGTCATTACAGATAATTACAGATAATACTGATTACAGATAATACTGAAAATACAGATCATTAAGTTTCCGGGAATGCGGAACAATGGAAGTCGGTTCAACTTTTTGGACAAATGCCAGGATCATCTCACCTCTTTGAGCTCCTGTCTCGCGATCTCGATCTGCTGTAACTCCTACTGTAGCTCCGTGATCGTGATCGCGATGGCATCGTGCTGAGAAGTGGTGTCAGTGGTGTCAGTTATACTCCGGAATTGGTAAGTTTATAAATGATTATCAAAAATTCAGTGTTTTGCATTCATTCATCTTATTAACTTGCTCTTTCAGCTCTAAGAAATGCAGACAAGATTCAATACCGATGCAAATAGTTTATGAAGGTGCAAACACAAGGTTTATTAATCATGTCAAGTAGCGGTAACACAAGTATTGATCCACGTACACTCACCAACGGAATATTCTTCACCACGATTTCTAAAAATCTTCATAAATCTTCATTTCTTTACTTAAATCTTCATTATTACGAAATTTTCATGTACGCAGTATGCATGGTTTCTACTTCTATCGCATAAGACACTAAATTTTTCTTCATTCTCTTCGAAATTCCCAAAAATATTCTTCGATCTTTGATCTTCTTATGAAATGGTTTCAAGTCAACATAAGTGAGACAATTAAACGACAACTGATTTACACTTCTGCCAGAAATATGGACCTTTCACTGCTCTCACCTGTCTTGAAGCTTTGAATCTGTCTTTCCTATAAAAACAGTTTTATCATTATTGGGAACATTAGTAGCTTTTCATTATTGGGAACTTGAGTAATTAGGGGAGCACATCTGTGATAAATCAAATCCGAAATCCCTCAATAAACCCAATAAAACACTGGCTCCCTTGAAAGTACCATTTCATAAAACAACGAATTACTACATAGATACTACAGAAGTAAACATAACTGAAAGTTTGCTTGTCCAGTCACCAATACACTCTAATGAAACCTCGATTACTAATTACTCAGAAAAAGGTGTCAATCATCATATCAATTTGTAGATAGACTAGAATCAGCGTGAATGGCAAATAATATTTACATTGATTCAACGAATTTAAAACAATAAACTGTAAATTTATCAAATAAGCGTAATCTTTTCTGTGAAGCTAAAGACTGTGCCTGAGAAGTGAAAATTTAAATTTGGGGACTCTTATAATACAATCTGAGGTTCAAATGATGAGAACAGATCTGTGCAGACAGCTATGAAATAAACATTTAGAATAAATGACCATACAAGCATATGTTCACGTGAATGATTGTAAATAATCTGCAATGAGGGTTATTGAAAGGGGACTAAAATCTTAGAATCTAAATAACCCTTCTAACTTCAAAGAACCTTTTGATATAGTAAATTTGTCCAATGGTCATACATAAAAGGAGGGAAAACTCAAAGAAAGCCCATATTACAACTCTGCGATTTGTGTTCCTGTTAATTTCTCCATGAGCATTATCTCTTATTTCCATGTAGTCTTGCTCCTCCTTAACTTCCCTTAACTGATTGCGTAGGTCGCCAATCATAGCTGAAATGAAAGGAAGTTGTATGACTTGAAAAGGTCAACATTGACCTAAGTTTCATCACCAAAATACTTACTCTTAATTTTTCTATCATCATCACTCATGTCGGAGGAATCATCATCTCTTGGCTGCACAGTGATCAATTTAAACTTCAACATTTTTGGTGTCACAGTGGACATAGCATTGCTGAAGCAATAGTAATATTTTCCACCAGTTGAAGCAGAAAATCTGAATCTCCCTTCAGTTTCAGAGTTGGCTGAATACAAGGTATTCCCAAGGGGGTCTGCTAGTTTCACATCAATATCAAGGAATCCTCCCTCTGCCACTTCAAATGAGAGCCTGCAAATAATCAATTGGTCAAGACTACTTTTAGTACTGCATCATGTCAATACTTCATGTATCAAACAAAACCTCAAATTTCAAATAAAAGCACTGAGACCACAACTCTTACCCTGCTTTCTGATTGGGAACAAGGGTTTCATAGAAACACTCCTCAGCTTTAGCATCTAGGTACAGCATGTATGCATAGTGGAGTGGGAGTAACACAGCTAGTAAAACTATTGATCTCATCCTAATAATGGGAGGGTCAATGATGATTGAATGTCGTATTCCTCAATAGAACAACTAGAATATAGTCAGGAAAGGTTGAGCTCCTAGCATGCCCTAACTAAAGATTCCAAATTATGAGCACAGGGTAGAATTTTAACTTGCATCCAATATGATGCATCATCCACTCATTGTCACTCTTCTCACCAACAGTAAAATTTCTCAACACAGATTACATAGAATCACTAGTATGTCAACAGATTGATTTCCAGATCTAACTCCACCAATAAATTGTCAGAGTGTAGACACCAACATGAAGGATAGATCCACCAATAAAGAGGAAATGTAAATATTATAAAATAAATGATTCGAACGAAAATCGAATTATTGCGATTCTGAGCCGCGCACAGTCTCTACACATCAGTTTTTCCGTCAAACGTCCATTTAAATTTGCTCATGTTATCTATTCCCGCTCTACGTGACCTGAATACTCCGCGCGCGCGCTAAACATTGCCGTGATTTAAGACTTTTTACTTCATTAAGCAAAATAAGGGGCCGCGGAAAGCGCCCGCGCAATCGCAAGCTGCACTGCAGCGCAGCAACAACAGATAAACATGAACATGTTTCATGCTATTTCAATTTTGGCCTAATCCTTCGACGCGATGAAGACGCAACCAGTAACCACTGCGCGCAAGAGACAATGACCAGATATCATTTGGCAAATCATGTTTACGCGCTGCGTGACCCAAATACTTATCGCGCTGCGCGTCTCCGTGGTCTCCTTTTCACGACTTTCCTGTTCACCGAGTAAATAAGGGGCGCAATGTGTGCACAGCAAATCATAACAGAAGCGATAACACTATGATGGGCTTTTCAATTAAGGGTGGTTATAGAACTTACATGATATGTCTGTTTATGTCACATATCAAAAGCAATTTCGTATTTATTGACCAGGTTTTGATTTCCCATTGCCATTCTTAATGCCGTGTTGTCTTCAGGACATTCTCACATTTTCAAGCCCAATGGCAACTTTATTTAGTGCTTAGTTTAGTTCTTTATTGACAACAACTTTTGCTTATAAAGCCTCGTGACTATTGTTGATTGTGAAATGTACTATGAAAATATGGTAATTTGTGGACCTTACTACCTTCATTCAGGATGGCTAACTAGTGATGTGGGACGCTGGGGAATTTGGTTGACCTCCATTGTTCATCATGGAATCTATCAAATTAACCAACTTCAAACATGATACATGCTAAATGTATCCTACAGCAATATTCAATTTCCCTGGTTCCAACCTATCCTATCACAATGTTGGGTTAGTTGAACATTCAGTAAATTCTAAGGTTTAGATTCATCTCGCATCATTTCTCCATCTTATACCCATGTAATTCCAGAAGATCAAAGCCACATGCAGTAGTTGCTCCTCAGCACAACACACTTCCAACACTCAATGAGTCTTCAACCGCTCAAGATGGAGACTATAAAGTAAGTAGACCTTGAATCCAATTGAATTGAATTATATTCTAACTGCAAAAGATCTATATATTTGCTTCATAGTTTTATAGAACTGTTCTTTTACAGAACAACAGTGTCATGTTGATCTTTGTTCCACTTAGGTTAAACCAAGTGAGCTTCTCCAGTCTTCAACTGCTGTGTACGAAGTTCTAGAGTTTATTGGTCGTGGTACCTTTGGGCAGGTGCTGAAGTGTATGAGGAAAGACACTGGTGAACTGGTTGCCATCAAAATTCTCAAGAACCATCCAAATTATGCAAGACAGGGACAAGTAGAGGTATGTGAAATTGACATCCTCAATTCATTGTGATCAACTTGCTGTCATCCTTGATTTGTGGACTGTTAACTTCCTGTTCTAAGATCTCTTAATCTTCAGATCCAAATTCTGGCTCACCTGAGCAGTGAATCATCAGACAAACACAACTTTGTCAAAGCTCTGGAGTGTTTCAAACACCACAACCACACTTGTCTGGTCTTTGAGATATTGGAGAAGAATCTGTTCGATTATCTGAAGATGAACAAATTCTCCCCTATGCCCCTGAACCATATTCGTCCTATCTTACAACAAGTAGGGGAAACTTCCATTGATACGTGAATCTTAAACTGACTCAATTCATGCTTGAACAAGGGAATCAGTCGACCCTTGATCAATTGAAAACCATGTATCAGTTCTCCTCTTGCAAGACAAATTACTCTCTCCAGGTTCTTACAGCGTTGATCAAGCTCTCCGAACTTGATGTGATTCACGCTGACATCAAACCGGAGAACATAATGCTGGTTAACCCCACGTTGGAGCCCTTCCGAGTGAAACTAATTGATTTTGGGAGTGCTACCTACACTAGCAGAGCGTTGGATAATACCTACTTACAGAGCCGATATTACAGGTGAATCATAGGGAATAGAATCCGATTTTCAAATGAAATGTGAGGGAACGTGATTTCTTTGAACAATTTTTTCGTACTTATCACTTGTCTAAACGTACTTCTTGTCTCTCAAACCTATATCACATATCACAGAGCCCCTGAGGTCATCCTAGGAGTTCCCTTCTCTGAGAAGATAGATATCTGGTCGCTGGGCTGCGTGATTGCTGAGTTATTCCTCGGGTATCCACTCTATCCTGGGGGATGTGAGTTTGATCAGGTAATAAGTCACAGACACACATACACACAGACACATACGCACTGAAACATGCGCACGTCGCACACACACACACTGACACACACTGACACAGACACAGACACACTGACACACACACACACAAACATATAGATTTGTCTGGATGATCACAGTTAGGATCATTACACATCGTGCGTTTTGCAATGCTGGAACAAAGCTACCTCTTGCTGTTAGATCACATCATTATGCTGGCTGCAATCGGTCAACAGATGGTAATTATTGTTTGATGACGTCACTTCGTGCGGCAGATCGTAATTCTGAAGAAAGCGTGGTCAGTGTTATATTCCAATCAAACACGATTTATCAAGCATTCCATCATCCTCCCAAGGACAGTTTTCGCATAGCTAATGTATAGTTTCATGTCAGCAGCACTATTTGAAGTAGGTATTCGGTACTCGCAATCATCAACCCTTCATTCCATATCTTGCAGAATTACATTTTGACAGTGTATCTGTCGCTTGTGCACTTGCAACAACGATAATAATCATTGCCCATGGCTCAATGAAATGCCCTGAATTCACGATCGATTATACCTTATAGACATGCCGATAGGTGAAGACCTCAATCGACACTTCTACCGATTTTGTCAGTTATTTTTTAAGATGTGTTTTACAGTGTCGCCCACTCCATCTTCCAGAGCATCACGATATCGTCGTGCACGTGCTTTGTCACGTGACGCGCGAGTCACGTGACACGTTTTTGGAGTCACGCGACACGGTCATCTTGTCTAACAGCAAGCACCGTGACAGTGTAAATCAGCTGTCTTGAGACACATGGTGTACGTTGGTGAATGAATTTTCTCAACTGCTATAATGATCATGTGGAATTCAGATGTTAGAATGAACTCTCAAAATAAGTTCACATTTGAGAGATATGCTCAACTGTGTAGATATGTTTGTGCTTTGTGGGTGTTAACCAAAGCACAAACATGGTACACTTTGGTTGCAAATTAGAGTGAATGAGTCATTTGGGCGTACTAATGTGAAAGGAATGACACAGTGGAATGGGTTAGCAATGTGAACAGAACTTGTGTGTCATGGAAGTATTGAAGTTTGCATGAAGAGGTATAAAATTGCGAAAGGACAAGCCAGTCGCCAGAAATAGCGAATTTCTCTCTGTCGACACTCGATAGAGAAACTGGGGCCATGTAATTTTGGGTAATGGGTATCTCAAGCTGATGTAATTTTGGAACCTTATAATTGATTTCTTTGTTTGAGACTGTAGTTGAAGGAGTAAGATTATGTTGCTATAGGTCCATTGGCCTCGGTATTATGCGACGTTATCTAACAGCTGTCTCATTGTTAACATGGAATGAATTAGCATAGATTATGCACGATTGTGTGTGTATGTTTGTGTGTGTGTGCACTGTGTGTATGTTTGTGTGTGTGCAGTGTGTATGTGTGTGTCTGCGTGTAATTGAATTGCATATTCAGTATATTTATGCTAACGTTTAAAAGTTTGCAAATGGGCACACGATTTGTGTCATGATGTACAATGAGCATAATGTAGACGCTAAAAGGAATGCATGGTGAATACTACACGCCACAATAAATTCTTGACACTGAGGAAATCCACCAACCTCTGTCACTTTGTTCAACTGACAGTATCCTTATTATCGACTCCCCTATCATCATTATTATTGTAACCGAGTTTTGGCACCGATTTTATAACTCACTCCAAACATCAAGGTGCACGCTACTATTGACACCGCTATTCATACAATTCTTGACTCCCCACCCTTGACACCAGTACTCTTCATCTCAGATCCCCTTGACACCAGTACTCTCCATCTCAGATCAGGTTTATCACGTCCACGGAAGGACTTCCCCCGAAGGACATGCTGGAAAAGGGTAAGAAGTCCCGACAGTATTTTGTCCCTCCGAACAGCAACTTTCCCCTCTGCTGGCGGATTAAGAGTGAAGAGGAGTACTCCCTTGAAACTGGCAGCCGGCCAAAAGATACCAGGTCAGAGTCGGTCACTAGTTATTCTTGCTTAGTTTTTGACTGATACATCCCATCCACCCTGCGATGATTGTCTCACGGCCCGGTTTTTACCGCTCATATCTGGCAGGAAGTACAAATTTAAGCGACTGCAGGAATTAATAATGTTTGGTGTCAATGACGCTGTAACTGATCAAGACAAGTACATTGAGGAAAGAGACAGGTAGACACAGATGAAGTTGACATCACAATTGACACCACTTTCTTCTGTCTCTCTCTTGACACCACTTTTCTGTCTTGTACCCCTCTCCATTGACACCACTCCTTCCCCAGACACCAGTTTGTGGAGTTACTGAGACAGATGCTCTCAATTGATCCCAATTTGCGCTGTTCACCGACATGGTGCAAGACCCATGAGTTTGTCACGATGAACCATCTGCAGGATTATGTGCAGAATAAGCGTGTCCGACAGGGCATTGAGGTATGCACATTTGATTTCGCAAACGGGGATAAGAAAACGGTGGTGGGAAAATCAAAGAAATTCAAGAAACTCTGTCACGTGATTAAAATCGCTTGTGACCCCACCCTAATAGTACCGCTATCTGTAGGAACTACGAAATTCTTCTTTATCTTAGTTCTCAGGAAGCAATAATTTCTTTAGAAAGCCTTTTTTGGTGCTATTTTCATATTCATCATGTACTACACCGTGTATATATCACCGATCTTTAGGTGATGCAGAAAGCTTGCAGACGGGAGAAACCAATCAACAGAATGTTGCTGGCGCAGCAACATCAGCAGATTAAGTATTTGCAGGCTCTTAATCAACAGAGAGAGCAACTTCATCAACAATTGAAGGTAAATCAGCTCCCCTTACAACTTACAAAATTTTGGCAGTAATAACAATACCATCAAGACTCTGGGTACCTCACGGCATGTCCAACACAACTCCCAAATATGTTTGATTACACACTCAAATCACTGACGTCAGTCATTTTGACGCGCTAGCCCGTCAGCGCGCTTCGCAGTTCGTTTAAAAGGGGACAAAAATGTGACCTTAACTAAAGTACTAGCAATAGTTTCGGGCTAGCGCGCGCTAAATGCACTTTTTCGTCATTTTGTGGAATGCGCGGCATTTACGCGCGCACATCCGCGTGTTAGTGGCAACACTAAAAATAGTTTCATTTATTTTATCTATTGGCAGGTCCAGCAACAGCAACAAGAACTGAATTGGAACCTCCATGGTGGCCCATCAAACAGTTTGCAGTACTACATATCAGACAAGTTAGTTATTAATCATGTGTGACAAAGATTTGGCCCGTAGCCAGAGTTTCTGTGACAACTCTCACGTGTTCTTCATTTGGCCTGTGCCCAGCTCGGGACCAATAATTATGCAACATCATATTCTGGATTAAAATGGTGTTGTCACATGACTGGATACAGCGTTACATTCTTGTCTCATTTTCTGAACAGATAATGTAACCCTCTCTATACCTATTTCTGGAGTGGATTGCACTCCACAGATTTTGTGAAATACTAAATCCTCCTCCCCTCCCTTCAGTTTACAGAATCTAGCTGAGAGACAGGCTGGTATTTACCCCACACCAGATTGGAGCCCGGCGACAGCCGACTGGTCACAACCTGAATACGGATCCAAGGCACACCCTATTGTTATACCAGGTATGGGGTGTGACTTATTGGAGTTGGGAGTTCAGGGATAACAATCCTGCAAGATTCTTTATGCTTTATTGTAACCCATGACCACCCGTTTGTAGCAACTTAATCATAGTTTGTCCCCTGCAAGAAACGTACCGCTCTTCAATATGTGACGCAACTATTCATGTGACGCAACTATTCATGTGACCCAACTATTCATGTGACGCAACTATTTCCCCTGCAGATTCCCCCAATACCCGGCCTGTGAACAGCGAGCAGTTCCTGCAGGAACACTTCTACAAAACACAGCTGATCCGCAGTGCGTTCAAACAGAATGTAGTCGGGCACCACACGCTCGATCAGCTCAGTAACCAGCCGTACAACATCAACTCAGCTGTGTCACTGTCCAATGTGCTGACCAACAGTCTCACCAACGTGCTGGCTAACCGGTACTTGTGACGAGCCAATCATAGCACGAGAAGGTGGGGAATGGGCCAATCAGAGTGCGTGGTTCTCGACCAATCAGAGAGTGCACATAATAAGTGGCTGAATCTCTAGAGCAATTTATGTGTGCGTTGTGTGTGTTGGTGGTGAAAATGGGTGATATATCCAAACACGTGCTTACATACAGACACGCGCTCACAGACACATACAATATACATACACGCGTGTTTGTGTGTACGGTAGTGGAGGGTAGTGGATGTTCACCCTTTAGTTACACATAAAGGATGTGTTGTTTCGCACGTTTGAAATCTTAGATAAGCTGCAAAACAACTGCTTAATTATCTACATACCACCTTAGAATAAATAACTAAAACTTATAAAATAATTTTCTTGGATATTACACACGAACTGGTTTTATACTATAGATATATATTTGCTTAAGTAGTCAGATCTTCAGATTTCATACAGTAGAGAGAAAGAGAGATGCGAGCACCCTGTTTTTTGCTGTTGCTTCACATTTCAACTCGAAATTGTTGCTCAAAACATGGTTGTTGCTAAGGAACATTCACAACAACTGCAGATTGTTTTTCTGCTCTGGTGTATTATATGAGTTAGAAGCAGAATGTATTGTTAAGACCCCTCTATATTTATTGTTTACCTCATGGGATTAATTAGGAACTCTTGGACTGAGCAGAGCAACAATTACCCTCAACCACTTAACCTTGCCATGTGTTCACCACGAGGGAACGCGTTGTTTTTTCCCTCAGTCTGAGTTTCATTAATGGGAATATATCGGGATATTGTTTGGAAGAAGAGTGTTATGATACGAATAAACCATGCGTTCTCTACGGCAAAAAGATGTTTTCCCGGCGGCGAAAGTAATTTTTTCTCGTTCAAGCAGTTAGCACTGGAGAAGGCATGGTTTTGTTATACGAGAAATCTTACACAAAGTACTGTAACATAACAATCATAATAGTATTGTATCATGTTAGTCTGATTACTGCTATACTACCATTTCTCTTAACGGTTTATAACGTTAAGAGTTGGCAAAGTGGGGTCGAGATAGTAGACCTAGAAGTGTCGTGTAATGTGTATGTGGAGTATTTAAATTACTTATCATTTTATTAGTATGAACCTTGTTTTTGGAAGGGAAGAATGAAGAAAAGCGCGTACAATTCTTTATACGTAGACAATCTATGTTGTTTTTTACGCAAGTCAGGTGGACACTGATGTCCTTTGAGCGAATGGAACTGAAATTCTTGTTTCTTTGGAAGATGATGCCATTTATACTGTGTTATGTGAGAAGCATGTGCAAAAGTTTCATCTGCTAGAAGTGAAATTTTGTTAGAGTTTTTGTTGCATATCTGATCGTATCCAATATATGATAGAAGTTCACAACCCTTTTCCGTTTCTGCTTTTTATCCAGTTTTATATTCCTAGAAAATAGCTACTTCAACAGCTTTACTGTAATAAAGGTTAAAAGTGTACCAAAGGTTTCACAATATCAAGGGAAACATGGATCGACTCATAGATTGAATAGTCAAACCTTAAAAGTGGACATCTTGTTTCTTGATTACAATTAATAATATACATACCTTGTGAAAATCTAATAATATCTCCAAATATATTTGTGTGGTTGAACTACGAGCATGCGTTATTGTAAGTAATATATACACTAACAATTATTATTCAAATTATAGATAGCTGTAACGGAGTTATTTGGAAATCATAGTCGGGTGTCAAGACGAATGTTGGATTTTATTCGGTCAATTTTAACTCAGTCATTTTTCAAAAATTGACAAAAAATTCAGCTGTGAGGACATTTAATTGACCGAGTACTGCATTCATTGCCTTCATCCTTCGGCATGTTACAGTGAATGATGAAACCTTGAAAGAAGTAGAATTGTTGTTCTGCAAAAAGTGCAATTATTTCTGTAGTATCTTGGGTGTACAACATCACATAGTGTGATGAATACATGTAATTATTGAGAGCATCCGGAGTTATTTCTCAGTTTTACATCACAATATCCTCGTTTTCCTTGTCGCCCACCAGAAAAGGACGTTTTAATAAAAGGATGTGAAAATGGACGTATTATTCCGGTCGACAGTTCTAGGCGCGCGCGTTGAGAAGATGATTTGGCGCGCGCGCACCGCATTAATGCTTTGAGCGCGCGACAAAATCAAATTTCAAACCCCGCGCCTTACTCATTGTACTCTAAAACTTTGGTACAGCAAATCCAAAATGGCAAATTGTATAGACTAAGATTTTCCCGTTTACTCCGCTCTAAAACTCACCCAGCTATTCAAGGAAATCTTCTTCCATCCTGTAATCAAGGTATTAATTATTGTCCAAGATATGAATTATCTAGCATATAATAACCATAAAAAAGCATGATAAAGCATAACCAATACATCGTATAAATGTAATAAGTTGAGGTTTAAATAGATCATTGTAACAATCGTCTATGACAAGAATCAACGGTGACACACAAATCAATATCTGCACATTTTATCCTTCATCACTGAAACATGTGCTCATTATTTCTGATCAAAAACGCAACAAATACCCAATAGGAAGATCATCCAATAAATATCAATGTTCAGAATGCAAAAACTTAAATATCGAAAAACAAAACTAAGGCAATTATAGTAAAGAAGATGCCTACAGTATAAAGACAGAAACTAAAATACAAAAACATGCCAAGATGAAGGATTCAAGGGTGCATTGAATAGGGGTTGGAATTCATTCAAGTCCATTGAACATTCGAACTAAGACCTTTTCCAAAGACCATGTATTTCCGATTTCAAGGTCGCTCATTCTTGCTAGATCACCACAGTAATTGGCAGAAAACCCTTGCTGCTTCTATGACAACACTGATGCTACAATAGATGACATCACTTGATGACATCATCACTGAATTATCAATCGTTCATCATCGTCATCAGTGATGTCAGTGATGTCTAGCCTCCCTGACACTGGTAGTCCAGTGCTGTCATCAGTGTTCACTCTCTCCTGACAAACAAGAATTGAGAATTGCAGGACCGTCATTGAAATGCTGGTTTTTGATCGGTGGAAAGAGTGCAAATACTCTATCACAGCTGATGGAATGAATTGAAATACTTGATCGTTATTGGTTGAAAACTTACGAAATTTGCATTGGATCTCCCTCTACATTTGTCGACGACTGCAATCACCCCGTCCTTGCACTGAAACAATGCAATTTAGAGAGTCTTTACTGAGAAATATTATTTCACGAGGGAGAGAGAGAGCGAATCGAGTGAATTTTTCGCACTCGAGACTCAGTGCCCGCTTTGCTTTTTCGGGAACATTGTCTTAATGCTAAGACAATATATGCAGCGAATTGGGACAGGCTTAACCACACAAACAAACACACAACAAAAGCCAAGTATTTCGCAAGCAGAGATGGTTGGAGATTGACTGTCATTAGCGTTTATAACAAGATAAAATCGGGCAGGGCAACATTGGTCTTAAACATGAGAGCTGACCATCGTATACATATGAAATTTATAGCTCAATGTCTAAACTATCCTTTTCAAATTCCAGGTCGAATGACACTGAAAACATCTTACATTAGTCCAGAATTTGAGATTCGGTATCTGCTCGACTCCTCGTGCTCCAATAACGAATCTACGGTATCCAACGCCCAGAACCATGTAGATTACAGCTACTGCTAACAGCCTGAAATCACGGGGGCGACTTTGTAATTCATTCTAACAATCATTCTTTGTTTGCAGATACATGAAAACCATATGTTAGAAACTTGGATAAAATGAAAGCTTCAAATTCTAAATTCATATTCTCATTGCTCGCCGATTCTTTGAAAACGAACTAAGAAGCTCTCCTCCGAAATCTATGTATGATGTGAGAACTCACTCAAAGAATACGAGTTTCATAAAATTGGTTTGCCTCCGTATCTTTGGTCCAGTAGCATTTTCAGGGCACACCAAATTCGTTCCCCACTCGAACATGTAGAAACAAAAGTAATCGTTCTCATTGGCTTCGTCTAGCAGTGTAGGCTTGCCCTAGGGGAGAGTGCCAATTAGCGTCCATTCAATTAGGAGAAGTACTTGATGTTAGGTTGATTTACTTATTAACCTATGTTAATATGTGGCTAGATATCATGGAGAAGGGGAATTTTCTCAAAAAACGGTTCTATGAGTCCCTTTTTGTGTCGAGAGAGACAGGTTTTGGAAACTTTTGTAACAAGAACCGCAATTTTGTGCAATGGAATTCGGTATTACGTCACGATGCACGTTTTATCGTATTGGATTTCTCAACAGGACAAGATAATTGCTTTTAATGGAATTCGCAAGAAAAAAATGATTAAATAAACCACCGTGGAAATATATCGCACAGAAATGCTAAGTTTTCCAAATCCTGATTGGGATCCATACTTCTCACGGTTGTGTTGACATATTGATTGTGCATATTTGTGTCTACGTAGACACAAGGCTTATCAATGTCAGGACGTAATTCAATTCGCATTATCATACGACAGTGCTCAGAAATGGGGCAGTCACGGAATAGAGCAGTCAAGGAAAGCCTAGAAACGCCAAAATTGGTGTCAAGAAAATGCGGTGTCAGGTTAAAGTGCTGTCAGGGTTGAGTGGTGTCAAGAAAATGCGGTGTCAGGTTAAAGTGGTGTTAGGTTGAGATGTTGTCCGGTTGAAGTGGTGTCAGGGACAATGTGGAGTTAGGTTGAAGTGGTGTCAGGGACAAAGTGGTGTCAACTCACTATTCCAGCGTTAGGATCACACACAAATAGGATCTGTGCTTTTCTTTGTGTCTGGTTACAATGCGACCTGTACGGCGTCCCACCTCCAAACACCAAATTCACCCACATTTCTGAAAAAAGAAGCTTTTGGAAAGAATGATAAGTCGTCATATTTTACTTGAAATATTGCTCGAATAGTCAATTACTTGACTTGATGAGGGTTAAAACTTCTGCATTAGCAGACTTCATCCCATCTTGCGATTGAAACTCAGAAATTAGAACACTTAGATTCTAAGCTAAAAACAAGTACACCACTAATATCACTTGAAAAACCACTCGACCTTACTCCGATTTAAACGTCTAATATATTCAGAGCTATTCACCACAGTATTGTGATCGACCAAGTTAGTGTCGAACAACGCCCATGGTTTTGTGTGCAAGAAGAGAATTATCATGATTCTTGAGCTTCACGCAGTCCCAGAAAAACATATATAATATGCAAGACCATAAATATATTCGACACGTTGTTCAGCAGCACATTTTTTGATTGCAAAAGTCGGGCGCACACTTTATGATATAGTTTTTTGGTAATGTGTTCTCAATTATTGTCTTCTCCGCCATTTCATTACTATAACTCAACCTACATGAAGATTGAAGAAGCATTGAATTATAACGAAATCCAATTAACTTTAGCATTTCTTTTGCTATGCTTAGCACACTGACTTTCTTTTCGGTACAAACTCAAAGTTGAAAATAAATAAAACATTTCATCGGGTTTTGATGAAACCACTCCTCGAGCTTCGTCAATATCGCAATCCATGAACTCAGGAGGGACTTTTTCTAGGAGTCCACAACAAAAAGATCTAACTTTACGAATTGCGACCAATTGGGCACAGAGAACTCCAATTATCCCTTCCCTAGATTGAGAGAGAGAAGTTTTTGTGCACATAAGAAATGAATTTACTGAGAGTAGTTGATATACGCACAGGGCGACCCCTCACTCAGACTCAATGTTAACGTGATTTTCGTTAGTTGTGTCTTCTCACCTATAGCAATCCATCGGAATTTGAACTATAACCTATGCTCGAATCTCACACATTCACGACTCTCTCAGAGCATGGTTCGTTTCCTCGTTGCCCTAGCAACAGTCTCCTTTTCAACCGAAACATTGCAACCCAGCAAACACTACGACCCAGCAATTCCTGCGGTGAACGGGCGCATCCCAAAGTGCCATACCCTACCGACACGGGAGCATATCCCATCTCGATCAACTGGTGATGGCCTTCTTGCCTTGCTCGGTGAATTGGGCAACGACACGACTCAGGTAATGAAGGAAAATCTCAAATGTCTGATGGCATCAACTTGGCAATCAATTCTCCTAAACTTTGAGTAATATCCGCTGAGAACTGCCTAGCAACTGCCCATTTATCTGCCCACAAAATCAACGAAAGCACTCTCTCCCCCAGATGTGTGGGTTTGTAGAGGAGCAGGTATGCCCGGGGTGTGCCAACACAGTCGGGATGTGCTTTCTACCTCGGGACGACGTCACGTGTGACGGTATATCCCAGTGTCTGACGGACGAGTGCGGTTGTGCCGGTGTGTTCAAATGTCGCGATCTAATCGGATGCATCTCGTTGGAGAACGTGTGTGATGGAGAGAGTGATTGTAGGGACGGGAGTGACGAGGCGATGTGTGTGGGAGCGGGATGGAGGGTGTCGTGTGGGGGGAATAGCAGCTTGGCTGCGGATCTCGAGAACTCAGGGAATGACAGTTTGGTGATGGAGGTGAATTCCAAGGCGTGGTGTGAGAGTGAGCGAGATGATAAGTGTGAGGTAGTCGGCCGCGATTTGGATTGCGAAGCGGAAAGCGACGCTGATCTCGTTACAAACTTGAAGAAATGCCAGGATATCATAATCCCGCTTCTCCAAGTAAACTCGCGATTCTGGACAAACTCCTGGCATAGCAGCAACTATATCAAGGTAAAGTTAACTTGCAAGAGAGTGTGCACCGCTCTTGACCACCTCTGTGACGAGCTGTTTCTTGACACAACCAGGGAGGAAATGGTCGTCGACTGCAAAGCACCGGTGGACATCGCTCGTCCGGAGGATCCTCTTGAAACAGTGCCCTATGTCAAGATGTGCGATGGGATTCATGATTGTTCAACCTCATTTGACGAGATGAGCTGTTCAGGGAGATCGTACTGTAGCAATGGAAATGATAATAAGCCTGTGATCTGGGTACCGGAGAGGTTGAAATGTAACGGATATAAGAATTGTGACAATGGTAATGACGAATGTCACGGGTGTTCGGGGACACACAACAAACTCATGCTCCAAGTAATTGAACTCCGTATAATTGCTGTTTTTCTCATCATCCTCATTACCTATCTCAACATCCGTCTCTTCATCTCCAAGTGCTCTGGGTGTGCATTTCCAAACGACAGAGCTATACCTAGCTTTTTGTCCATGCAACTGGCAGTTTACAATATTCTAATGGCAGTGTTCCTCGGATCGACCGTTCTTAGAAAGTTGGAGTTTTGCGGAGAATCGAGCACTGACTGGAGGTTTGAAACCAAGTGTCAGTTTATTGGGGCCATGTTCAATGTGTCCTATCACGGGTCTCTGATAGCTGTCCTGGTCATTGGTCTGGATCATTATCTGAAGTCAAAGAAGAGGAGTCTATCTATGTCCTATTTAGCTGGGATATCCACTCTTTTGGGTATAGCCAATCTGTTACAAGCATTTGTCCCAACATTCCCGCTACAGATTATGCATGAAACGTTCAGGAATGATATCATTTTCACGGGCAACAACCCGTTTATTGTCGACAACAAAAACATGAAAAATGTAGATATTGTTTCACAGCTATTTTCCAGGTACTTCAATGAAGAAGCCATTCACAGCACGAATGAAATGCTAGCTGAACTACGCAGCATCACTAACAAACCAGAGATATTTGATTATGTTGATGTTCCCTACTACAGTTTCGTACCTATTTGTGTCCATGATATGTATGGATACAGCAAAGTGAGCCAATACTTTAAGATGTGCTACATCATTGCACTCTCAGTGATTGTCATGATACTTGCCGGGCTCTTGCTTGCTATTTTGGTGAGCAAAATAAAGATTAAGAAGCCTGGAAATGATATGATGGATTCAAATGAGGGTGAGAAGACTGATCAGTGGTCAAAAGACACAACAAAAGCCACATATAATGAGGAGCCAAACCAACAAAAACCAGAGTTTGATACCCTGGATTATGATAAACCAGTCACCAATTCTGCAAAGATCTCAACAATATTGATCTTGGTTGGTCAATTGTTAGTTTGGGTCCCTTACCTTGGACTGAATATTTATTTCTTTGCCACAAAGAATCCAGTTCCACACAATCTATATGAGTATACTGCAATCATTCTCTTTCCAATAAATGGAATTTTAAGTCCAATTTTCATCCTTTTAAAGATCTCAAGTTTCAAGGAAAAGCTTATACGACGCAGAGAAATGAAGATTCTTGCCAAGGAAGAGATAAGGATGAGGCATCTCCTCACAGATGTTGAGCTAAGTGTACAAACCATTGATACAGTTGCAATTGAGCAGGAATATGAGAATGATCCAGAGAAAACAGTGCAAGGAGCAACTGTGGCCGATGTAACTCTTTGTGAAATATTGAATATACAGCCAACAAAGTTACAAACTGTTTATGAAAATCCAACCAAGTGTTGAAATATATAAAGCACAGAATTGAATCATGAAGTAAATGCCAAGACTGATGTTTTTCTAGGACAATTCGATATGGTTGCTTGTTAAAAGCTGGGCTGCCATGCGAGACAGTTTTCTTACCTCCACCATGACGAGCAATGATCTCTGTTCCTACAACATGAACTTCTGGATCTGCTTCATCTGACTCTGAACTGGTTTGTACTATAGCATCGCCAGCAATGTCAGGTGTGATGGGAATGTTTTGCTCCCCACAAAGAGCAATGTGATACTCCCATTTACTTTCTGATGCAATGAATCTGAAATTCAACAAAGTTGCAGTGACACAGTATTATAAACATGGGTTTAAAGATGGACAAGCTAGATATCTTACGGGGTTTTTGCTAATCCTAGTGAAGTAAGGTCATATTTCCAAGGGTCATCATTGTCATTCTGCTTGCATCTCTGCTGCGTTGTAGACAATGCTTTGATTGATGTTGAAAGGATCACTATTATGATCAAAGACTGGATCATTCCTAATGAAATAACTCTGATATCATTTTGATACACGATGAATTATATAACTTGAACTTCAAGTCAAACGTTGTAAAGGATCAATAAATAAGCTGCCGTTTGTTGACATTTCATTTCCTAGAGAAAACTCGTTTCACTGGATTTTAATCAATAGATAAGATTCAATTCAGGCGAAGGAGACCAGCAGAAAACTTAAATTATTGAATCAGGATTATAATTAATTTATCAAGTGTAAAGGCCGAAAAATTTTATCGTTCATAAGCCTTTGAGCCGCGCACAAATTTCGAATTTTTTTAATCACACATACATTGTTGAGTCCCGAATATTACTATTTTGAAAATGAATGCAAAACCATTTGTGGTTGTTCCCGCGCTGCGTGACCCAAATACTCCGCGCGCGCTGCGCGTCTCCTTTCTACGACTTTTCAGTTCACTGAGTAGAACAGCTGGGGCGCGCAACGTGTGCACATTTGTGGTTTAGATTTTGATCATGAATTATTTGATTGCCGCGCCGCGCATCATTTGCGCGCGAATTTAGAAATATTGAATTAACAATAGTTCACAGCTTTGTCAAATTTTATTTGTCTTTTGTTTGATCTGGCGTGCGCGCCTTTATCGAAAGCCGAAGCACGAAAGCCAAATTGCATGAAGGTGCGCGCGCGGAAAACAGTGGTCAGATAAAATCTGACAAAATATTTTCGTACCAAAATAAATTTATAATTTCTAAATTTTTACTATACTCATAATATTGCATATTTCATAAATGCAAAATGTACAATTGCTGATGATTACTGGCTGATGATTACTGGGTAGTGGACACCTTCGCGAAAGGTGGCGTTTTTCAGCGGCTGAGATTGTATTGATGAAATTGTCTTGAATTGTGTGATTTTGTTCATACCATAAATTCTTATCTTATCTTATACAACTTGAAATACTACTTTTTCATAAGAGAAGTGTTCCCATGTTGAGCCATAAGACAGTGTAAGATGGTAGATTTCTACGTTATTCTCAGTAGCCCATGACCATTACAGCTGTACCAAGTTGCTTAACGAACCCTGATACCTGCTTCATGATGATATTTCGAAACAATTCTCTTTGTAAGCCTTCTTGAAGGTCACTTTGAATCTTTTGCAGGAATGGATGATGAAGATGAAGAGGTATTAACTAAGACTCAAAGATTCCTGCATTTCTTCAACCAATTATTTATAATCATCTATATCAGACCACTGGGAACATTTATCTATCTATTGTGCCTAACCTTTCTCATTGTTCTTCTTAGTTCACTGGCATTTTTGATTCACCCCATAGAGATAGACTTTTCTCTAAGCTCTTTGATAGTACCCACCCACCATGCTTCATTGAAGTTACAGTCCTACCTTGCTGCCAAAAATGTTATGGCTAATGGGATGGAAGAAGGTTCTTTCATAAGAAAGACCACCAATGAAAGCAACTTCCATACGTTTAACAAACGTTCATTCTCAAACCCCTTCAAGCCACCACCGGGGCTTACTTTTCAGACACCTCACTCTCAGGCAGCATTATATCCATTCTGGACACTGGATGTTGTGTTTGTAGCTACTGGTAATAATTCAAACATGCTAACTGAAGACAGAATAAATTATGTGAAGTATGTAGAACAGGAGATTACTATGCACAAAGATTACAACAGGTTTTGTTTGATGACAAGATCTCAGGCATACAGCGAGGGATGGCAGTGTACCCCATGTAACTCTATAACAACTTATTTCTATCCATCAATTGTGAATGGTGAGAGATTGTTTGATGGAAATGGACCGAGATCTAAAGACGGATTGAAAGATGTGCTGATGTATGCTTTTAGTGTTTCTCCAAAGACTTATTGGTTTGTTGACGAAAATTTCACTCCATACAACATGAAGTCTGGTCATTTGAGATCACAATTTCTTTTTGGATTTCCAATCAAAGGATATAGAGACTGGAGTCTCACTAAGGAAGAACAGAGAGGCCTCTACAAAGAGTTCATAAAATCCTATATCCCAATGCTTGATGCAAAATCAACAGACTCAGTTAAAGTTTTCTATGGATCAACAGATCTCTATGATTATCAAGCCTACTCCCTTTTCCTGGAGGATCTAAAACTGGCAGTCTTTGCCCTTGTCATTGTCTATACCTACATGTCCATACATACATTCTCCCTCATCCTTTCCCTATTCGCCAGTGCCTGTATTCTGGGCAGCATTGGAGTCAGCTATTTCGTGGTAAGAGTCATTCTGGGTCATATCAAGATGAATGTCTTGAATGGGATTTCCTTATTTGTGATTCTCGGGATTGGTGTTGATGACGCCTTCGTGTTTATTGATACATATAAACAAATGGGGGAGATGGCAGACCCAGTGTCCCGCTTGAAGAAAACTTTCCAAGTAAGCACTCACGAATAGTCTCATTCCTGCGTTTTTGTAATTATTCAATTCAAGAATCGTGAAAATTGATGATCCTCAAAACGAACTTACCTCTCAGATTGCAGGAAAGGCAACACTCTTCACCTCAGCGACCACTGCAGTAGCTTACTCTGCAAATATCTTCAGTAAAATCCCTGCAGTGTCCAACTTTGGGTACTGCATGTCACTGTTAGTCGTCACTTGCTATGTTATCGGTAAGTTCTTACACTGAAACAACTCAATTACTTGATCTCGACCATCGTCATCAGTACTTAGTTGCTCTGAACTAAGAATTTGTTCTCGATCTGGGAATATTTGGAACTCTGACCTAGGAATCTGTTTGAACTTGATTTCCAACTTTAACAACACTTCAGTAACTCTGCTGATGCCTGCTGTATTATCTCTCTGGTCGTGCACTGGTATTGAGCAGAAGGAGAAAAATTTAGAGGAGTGTTTCGGTCGCCCATTCCAACGAATATTCCCATGGTAACAGAGATATTCCAGTCCCAATTCCTAAAACTGATCATTTCCGGGGGTCGAAAAGCCTCCGTTTTAAGTAACAGGAAATTGATTCCATGTCGAAAAGAAGATGTTCGCTGAGGGTCAAAATCTTCCTCTTTATGCTACATCAGTGAACTCGTATATTCCATGTTTATGATCATCTCACACCCCCCAGGTGCAACACTGATCGAGATCGGACAGTCCGTTACCGAGCTCACGGGGCAGACTACGAGACTGTATCCGAGTCAAACCTGACCAACAACAACCTATACGACAGGTTTGTCCGATGAATACTGTCGACATATACTGTCGAAAATAAGGGGGCAGGGTTATGGTCCCTCGGATGAAAAAGTGTCGAATACTGTCAAGAAATTTCCAGAATAAGGTGGGACAGTGGTGGTATTATGCCGAGGGTGTCATGCTAATTGGTATCGTACGGGAATTGGTATTGTACGGGAATTAGAAAGAAAGTGGTCGGGAACAATGTGATCCAGGGGCCGTTTATTCTTCTCGCGAGTGATCCTTCTCATAACGAGTGTTCTCTAGTACTGATGGTGTTGACATCTCCCTTCCCTCTACAGGCTCGGTGAAATACCACTAACAGAAGCGGTCAATGAACCGCTCTATGAGATTATGAGTGGGGAAAACATCTATGATAAGGTAATGCAATAGTTGTGTTTAAAATGTCTGTTTTTCTGCGTTATTGTTGTCTTATTGTAGTGGTATTGTTGTGTAATTGTTGCCCTATTGTAGTGTCATTGATGCTTTCTCGACTTAAATACGAATCTGGAGGAATTTCTAAGCTAGCTCATCGGGAGACAGGTGAAAATTCTAATTCCTCCTAAGATTTGAGTGCTGAAGTCACGTGACAGACAGCTCATCAGGAAAGCAAGATAGGGCCGAAACTCGATCGGGAATCGATTCAGCGTCCAAAAATACATAGGAAAACATGGTATTTGCATA
The DNA here is from genome assembly GCA_946803715.1 of Beroe ovata. NCBI lineage: Eukaryota > Metazoa > Ctenophora > Nuda > Beroida > Beroidae > Beroe > Beroe ovata. Next base: position 31,850 of record CAMPET010000304.1, read on the forward strand.
GAAATCGGACAAAAAAATTTCTTCGAATTTCTGATCGGAGTATCGGTGGAAAATGAAGTGAGTGACTCCACAGTTTTATACTCCATTTTTGGAGGTCTGTAATGACTACTTTACTGACACTTACGACACTAATTTTCGACCAAACCATCTCTCCTACTCTCACACTACAATTGCCAACCCTCGTGACGATCATGAAAAGTTCATACTCGCCGTTAAACCGCGCCCAAATGGCGATTTCGAACCCGTGGGAAGCAATCACTCAAAAACGCGAAAATCAATGGGACACAAAAACGGCTAAAATCAATTTTGCAGGAAACATACTAGAAATAGGTGTTTCTAGCCTACTTTTTGACGTAGAATCCGAATCTGGAGGAATTTTTGAGCTAACTCATCGAGAAACAGGTGTAAATTATAATTCCTCCCAAGATTTGAGTGTCGAAGTCACACGACAGATAGCTCCTCAGGGAAGCCAGATAGGGCCTAAATTCGATCGGGAATCGATTCAGCGTCCAAAAATACATAGGAATACATATCCAAAAATACATAGGAATACATTTTGTATACGGTATTTGTATAGAAATCGGACAACAATTTCCTCAACATCAATTGTGTCAGGTTGATCTCGGAAGGAAAGAGAGGTCACTCCGTCGAGCGACGCTCTCGTCGGAAGGCTGCAGCAGACCGGGCACAAGCGGTGTCAGCAGAGCTCCCGTCGAAAATAACTACCGTGAATTAAGTGGTGTCAGTGGTAGAGCAGGCGAGAGCTTCCATCCTCACCAGAGTGGTGTCAAGATTGGAGGGAGAGAGGAGAGACGGAGACACAGGACGGTGTCAAGTGGAGATCAGAATTCAAGAGGAGGGGGAACGGGTGAGCTTGTTCACAAGTGTCCTCATTACTTCATTATAGTGTTCTCATTACTTCATTATAGTGTTCTCATTACTTCATTATAGTGTTCTCATAACTTCATTATGTGTTCTCATTACTTCATTATAGTGTTCTCATTACTTCATTATAGTGTTCTCTCACTTTGAGTTCCGCACCCTCTACGGCCTACATCTGCTGCATCTTCCTCCTTGCCTCTCTCGGCAAGGGGCGGTTCGAATTCGTTCAAACCGATTCTATAGTCATTTATAAACCGATAGTCATTAATGAACCGATAGTCTAGCGACAATGACTCAGGTGGGGTGAGCAGTGCTAAAGTTGAGGACGAGGACAGTGGGGTGGATCACGAGGAAGGAAGTGACGAGATCTCACTTTCTTGTCTGGTGAGTATCAAATAGTCATACACGAGCTACACCCCATGATACACAGATCGGAAATTGTAGCTATGATCATTGATCTGTGATCTTGTATGGTGAGTATCAAATTGTCATACACGAGCTGCACAGAGGTCGGAAATTGTAGATCTGTGATCTTGTATGGTGAGTATCAAAATGTATGGTTAGTATCAAATTGTATGGTTAGTATCAAATTGTCATACACGAGCTACACCCCATGATACTTGAATATCAGTAGCACAGAGATCGGAAATTGTAGATCTGTGATCTGTGATCCTGTATGGTTAGCCTCTCGAGCATCATCAGCTAGTTTACATGTTTACAGATTACAGTTACCTACCATATCTAAATAATAACCTACTTATTTACCTATTAATTTAGTGTAATTGATGACTCTCAGATCTTCCACATCCCCCCCTCTCAGATGTCCCCAAGTGGTGGCCCGTACTGTGAAGTCAAGGAGCCCTATTCCAACCAACCCCACTCGCAGGTGAATCCCTCACTTCTCATATAACAATTTCACATTGATACCGAAAGATCCATCTCCAATGCAACACACGTTCATTAGCACCACACGCTCATTAGCATCACGTGATCAGAATCTCGAGTTTGAACCACCAAGTGCCAGCATCAATTGATGTTGGGACATACTGTGTCACGAAATGTAATTTACAAAGTCGCAATTCGTGAAATCTGAGATATGTTTTGGTAGAATGGGAAGGAGGGAACTTTGTATGAATTGAAACATAATCCAATTTGAATCCAATTTGAATTTGACGTCAGGCATTCCTTGTCTGAAATAATTTCCTCAAAAATGTCCAATACTTACATGAACTTTCCCTCTTTCAACATCAAACTCTTGGATGTGTCTGCGGCAACAGCCGTTTGGTGTCATAGTGTTGAAAGGCTAAATGTATTTGAGTGTGTACTTTATTTTAGAGAGCACTCGACTTAAGTGGTATAAGGATATAATTGGTCCTGAAAGTAGTTGGTCTGTGTACAGTGTATATTGTATACCGCGAGGTATACATTGTACATTGTGGATAGCCGTATACACAATATATACATAGTATGAGTGACATGTGGTCCATAAGGCATGCATTTATAGTATGTATACAGTAAAATATTCAAAAAGGAAAGTTCAGTCGCGTACAGGGAACCAAGAAATGCATTGCACGACGTATATTGAAATGTAAGCACGCAAACCACACTCTATAAGGTATGCAAAAACCAGCTGATTAGTACATTAGCTATTAGAGCAGTCCATATTCTCGCCCATACACATATACAATCTGATTCATGATAACATGTCTATCATCTATGTCCACAGATTTACATCGTTGTGGAAGACAAAACTAAAGATGGACTCAGGAGTCTAACCTGGCTTCAGAAACTCATGAGAAACTGTCTTGCTCCCTTCATCGTCAAGATGAGATACGGTACAAGTCAATTCTTCATACTTTAATCATGAATATTCGCATTCAATCCTTCCAGCACTTGACCCCATTATATTCAACCCTTGAGTCTTCTCTCAATCCTTGATCTGCCCTTTTTGCATACCAGATACTCCTGACTAATAGTCAGGAGCGTATTATAGTCAGTGACTATCCCCTCCTCACTTCATTGAACATACCGTGACTATAGACCCCTCAACTCTCTCCTATTTGCAGTGTCTATAGTGGTGTTTGCGGCTATTCTAGCATTCTCTATCTGGGGTGGAACTCAGATACAGACACCTAATCATCCTCCCGAGATATTTCCCCGGGACAGTAACATCCAGCATTTCATTAACCTCAGCTACGACTTCACCAGCACTGAGAGGTAATGGGGAGGAAATAGATTTCAAATTATCTTCTTTGAATTCCGGCACCTTCAATGAGAATCTTTATCATTCTATTCCAAGATAAGCTAAGATAAGATCGATAGGATGTGAAGCTAGACTTTATCATTGATTCTCAAACTTTAAAAAGGAGAAAACATTCTCAAATTCTGGGAATCTCCGTTTTAAGATTTAGATCTCTCCCCTCTCTTCCTCCAGGTGTGACAAGTGTTCCGGTTACTTTGCAGATCGGGATGCGCTAGTTGAGCGAGCCAAGAAACTACCATCATACAACCCTACACTGAATGATAAAACGTATGTATATTATCAATTGCTCGATGAACTTGAGATTGTTTTTGACAACTCACAGATGAATATTCTCACCTTCGGGGAGTGAAATTCGAATGGTTGATCCTACTTATACTAGTCCCATCTTCTTCCTTCAGGACTATGGACCACGAAGATGGTGAAAATAGCCCGGTAGATCCCAAACATACTAAACCTGAATCGGAAACCAAGGGAAATGTTAAACCTTCCGAAAATGAGGGGTAAGTTGGAATATATATTTCTTCTTTACTTAAATATGAAACGTGTGACCTATTTTAAACTACTATGATTTTGACTCATTACACTCTCGGATTTGAATCCTCATTCTATTCCCTACGGAAATTCATTTCACTTCGGATTCCACCATGACTGATGGATGCTTAGTGTATAATAAAACCTTGTTCAACGAGACTTATAACTGATAATTGCTACGTGAATGAAATCAGCTGATGATTACTGATGCCAATGATTGATGTAGACATTCATCTTGAAATCATCATCTTCTGTGAAGTAAATAAAGTTTGTAGAGCAATTCAGTGGACTGTGGAGTTATGAAGTATGAACTGTTAACAATAACAGTATCACTGAATGACAACCATTCACTAATTGCCAATTAGAACCAACAGTCGTCTCCTAATTATCAAGGACTGTGACCAATGCGCAATGCACCTGAATGTGTTGTATTATGTAGGGCTGTGTGTGTGCATAATTTGTCATTGTGCGCACATCAGTTGCACAGTTAATTAGTGTTCCAATTAGAGTACACTTAATTGAGTGTATACTTAATTGGACTTGTACACATCGAGTTGTATACTTTTGCGGAGTGTGTAGACGTGAACTTTGCTGTCTGACTGACAGACTAGGTGCTGACACAATTCTCTCTTTCAAAGGAAGTTGCCAGTTGGCAACGCGAGTTGATAAAAGAGAATTTTTACGAGCAATTGCAATAACTATGTGATTGTGTATGTGAAACCACGTGAGGATATTTTGGTAGAGTGTTCGATTGAGATTTTCGCTTCTTTTCCACTCATATACTGTACCTATATAGTATGTACGTATCGTATTCCCAATGCAGCTGTCTCCCTCATGAATATACAATATACATCATGCAATTGTATAACATGTGTGTGTGTGTGTGTGT
>CAMPET010000304.1:36558-60050 GCA_946803715.1 Beroe ovata
TGTGTGTGTGTTTGTTTTTGTGTGTGTGTGTGTGTGTGTGTGTGTGTGTGTGTGTGTGTGTGTCTTCATATGCTGGGATTATACAGTGCTTCTCCATACGCGCGGCGTCGTGTTGACGTGCTATACGGTGATAGCGTGTCGCGGCGTTGTCTTTGTGCTGCTACACTCTGTCTTTAGGATAGCTATAGTTGTGAATTATGTATCAGGTGGAAGTACTCAAATTATATGGGGATACCTACGATACACACAGTATACACAATAGGATGTTTTTCACAAGAATTGGAACCTCCATAAGAAATACTCAGTGATCCACTGGACAGTTGCTGAGATGCATAAGAGACATGAATTTAGTGAAATAATGTAGATCACACTGCTACGCGAATAGCACTATTGTTATCACCTATCGGTCATACTGATGACTGACGAGTTATCCCAGTTATCAGTGATGAGAGATTCCAGGAATTCCAATTTCTCCCCACTAATCACGAAGATGATATGCGGATAATCATTGTTCAGTCCTACTCCCGAGTCATCATTCAATTTCACGCTCAGGAGCGATTCATTCGAATCACACGAACTCTCCCTCAAATCACGTGAAATGAACACGTTTTGCACGTGCAACTTACACACTGGTCACGTGACCATGTTTAATTAATTTTTGGATGGAATTAGATTCTTACACGCATATACAATCCATCACCGCATATGTTTTCCATGCATAAAGTATGCGTCAAAAGTCAATCTAGTTACACGCGGCGTGTAGAAAACACTCACGCATCAAGTGGCTCCCGAATAGCTCTGATATGAGGATTATAATATGCCGACATTATTGTTGTTGTTGAGGTGGTATGGCGACGCTCAAGTCAACGCAAAACTGAACAATAAAAATCGTCCATTCTCATACTGTTTAGCTAGTTATTTCATCTAAATCTAACCAGATTCCAGCCATCGAGCTGAGCAATTCTTTGTAAAAACAATAACATTAGAGTAGTAGTTATTGCCTCAAATTTCATTCTCTCTCTCTCCCTCATGTTTACCCCTCCCATCTCCCTCCTCTCAGGATGTTCCCCGCCGAACCGGCAGATCAGAAGATAGAGCCGAATGAAAACAACGAATACGTCGTGCCTATTGTCAGTGTCCGTAAGTCACTTTTATAACGATTTCTCAATAACCTACAAGGAAATACCCCGGTCCTTAATTCTCCTCAAGCAAAATATGGTGTTACGAAACCATAGTTGTGTTACCAATTTGCGATAAAACACGATGAAATATTTCAGCTAAAGATCCCGGCGTGGTTGACTTGTGTGGGGATAATGTTTGTACACTGACCCATGCTCGAGTTGATAGCGCCAGTACTGCGGAGGTAGTGCTCGTATTCGGCATCAAAGGTGAGTCTGAGTGTAGTGTGGGGTGATAAGTGAGTGTAGTGTGGGGTGAGTGTAGTGTTGGGTGAGGGGTGAGTGTGGCGAGCGGTTAGTGTAGTATGGGGTGATTGGAGAGTGAGTGTATTAAGAGTGATCGAATGAGAGTTATTTTGGGTGAGTACTATTGGTGAGGTAGATGTTAGAAAGTCGAGGATTAGAACAAGTTATTTCTACAAATATTTCATCCCAAATCCCAACGCATCCTCCAGGCGTTGACATGTCTCCTCTTAAAGACCATGTAAACAGTGACGAGGAAGGTATCCCCATATTCGATGAGAAGTTCAGGATAAACCAGAATGTGGTAGAGGCATTCTGTAGAATATGTCGGAATGCACTTGCTCGGAAAGATCTCGTTAAAGGTACTAAGTTCATTTTGAGAACCATCGTTCATTTTCAGGGCAATGATTTTGAGAACCAAAGTTCATTACGAGATCCTGGATAATGTTGGTCGGTTAAATTCATTACCGCAAATTTGGTCTTGTTGGGTTAACAGAATAATGTAGGGATTGGGTGTGGAAGTGATCACACACGAAGTAGGAAATGTTACCTGACCAAATTACTCCTAGTTCATTAGTACAAAATAGACGTTAGGTAATGAAGTATGGGGTACTGTGTACTGTCTATCGTATACTGTACAGTATTGCTTATCCACTGTTATGATCTAGGTTGTAATTTCCTTAATCTTCATCAAACTACAGCTTAACAACACTAAGTTTTTGTGTACCGATCTATTTTTAGTAAATTACCCCATGTAGTGAAATGACAATTTGTGATAGCTAGGTTCTCACAGCTATAGCTAGTTTTCACGAATCGCGAATAGAAACGTTCGCGCACACATCATCACATTACGCGCGCATTGTAGAATTCAAACATTCCTTGTTTTTGTTTGCTGCATTCTTTTTCGTTGAATTTTCTTAAAACAACAATGATCCAAGGTGGACAACAAGATTGTGGTGCAGTTTGCAACTTGAACAAGAATCTGCTTGTTAGCCGAGTAAGGAGTTGGGTTCCCAAGTACCTTGGTCACCATAATGAGAAGAATATAACGATTGTTGATTGGCTAGCACTACCATTTAGATCGGTAATTGGCTCAATCTTGTAATAATGATTAATCGGTGCAATGAATGTGTGATTCTGTGATTGATAACGTTGATTTGAATCAATACACTCGATATTGGTTAATGATCCCAGACTACACCGAACGGAATATCTAACTGTAAAGCGTATCACCACTGGAGGAAATGGCAGGAATTTATCGACGAACAGAAATCTGACCCCACATTCCCTCCTGAGCTTGAGTCCCTGTTTCAAACTTCAGATAGGTAACTACCACATCTAGCAAAACTCTCAATATTTGGTATTTTTCGGAAAAACACTGGAATCAAGTTGTTATAACATGTCTCTTAGCAAAAAAACCAATTCATTTCCCTTCCTCCGAATCCACCAATTTACCCCTTGATATCCAGGTGGTCTCACGTGTTCACAGAGATCGTACTTGTAGATGGTGCTATCCGTGGTATAGCCATCTCCCTCTGGTTCTGTATCATGGCAACAATCATCTTCACAGGTATTGCCATGGTGATGATTTGAGAAAAATCTGTTGAAGTATTGTGAAGAATTTCAATGTTTCAACAATCATGATATCATGAAGATGATCGGGAATAAGTCATCGTTTTGTTTCCATTTTTTGAACACCAATCTCCAAACACTCTCCCCAGGTCATCCAATACAGACTCTGATAGTGATGTCAACAATTATCTGTGAAATTGGGTTTGTCTTCGGGTGTTTCTTCCTAGTGGGTCTCGAGCTGGGTGCTGTAGAGGTGAGAATGCACACACACATGCTTTCTATCACGTTTTTTCTATCACGTGTTTTCCATCACGTGATCCCTTTAATAACGTGTCTCTTCGGTCTTCTTCATATAACATTTTCTCTAAGCTATGGTGAGAAGAAATCGTAAGAAAAATGAATATAAAACCATCAATTTCGTGACAAATAGCACTCAACACTATTCCTCAATGCACAACACGACAATTCCTCATTATGCACAAACAAACAATTCTGAATAGATAATATTCTATCAATTTGTCAGGCGATATCACTGGCAATCCTGGTTGGTACATCGGTTGACTACTGTGTACACCTGGTTGAGGGGTATCGGATAGCTGGGGAGTCACAGCCCCCAGACAAGTGGGATGGAACTATACGGGGTAAACTGGGGGAGTTTGTGAATTAATAAGGAATTCCAACTATAGGAATATTGATTTGAGACTTGCTCACTTTCATCGAGTTGTTACTTTTTGCAATCTTGCCTCTTTAACTCGTTTCTACTCCTCAGCTTGGAGACTAAGACACGCCCTCAATCATATAGGTGTACCAATTGTCAGCAGTGCTATAACCACTGTCCTCGCTGCTGCAACGCTATCACTCACTCAGATACAGGTAATCGGTTTTAACCGGTTTTAACAATTTCGGTAGATCTAACCAACCTTTTTTTTGTTTTTCAGTAGATCATGAAACCAACCATGTTTTTTAATGTTTTTGAGTTCTCTTTCTTTCATATAATTCATCTAAAACTCCCCCAGATGTTTTCCCGATTTGGGAAGATTCTCGCCCTCACCATGACACTCAGCCTAGTCTATACCCTCTTCATGGCCGGTTCACTACTCGCCGTGTTTGCTCCTACCAAATTTGTTGGTAAGTTGGAAAATTGCCAGGTGCCCGATCGATGTTTAGAAATGGACTCCTGCCAATAACTTCGCAATGAATTGTTAATCTTGCTGATTATTCTCGACAGATGACGAATTTCCTCTATTTCAGGATCTAAGAAGTCTTCCCTCCGCGGCCTTATCATTGCTGTTGTTTTGACCTGTGCTGTTATTCCCCTACCCCTTTATCTATTCAAAGAGGCCATCATCTGTTAACAGAGCGATGACAAGGTGATAGATGTGCGATGACATCATTGGAATGGGTTTAATGGACATGACGAGAAAAGCAGTTGTTATAGACTAACAGATTCCTTCAAATGATCGTGCAAGGAAATATTTCACTTAAGATGGACACATTTTTCATCCAGTTATTTGTTAACAGTTTTCATATCCACCCACCTTGTTGTACGGTCAATCTCTTTGAATCTAAATGACCGGATTTTTTTTACCATGAAAGAAGTTTTGTGTAAAATTTGTTCTAGATATTTAAAGATTTATGTTCGAGGCAGCTTTTTCGCTGATTTATTATGAATAGAGAGGAATTATATAATCTCATCAGCAGTTTAAGTTATGTTTATCAAAACAGTTTACACTCTATGTTCTAGCGTTTCTGATCTAACATTTCTGTACTTTGTTTTAACGGATGGCAACTTTATCATTGTACTTTTGGCAGACTCGTTTCAGATTCACTCATACATGCATCTATGTTCAATCAGGGTAATCATTTATAACACCAGTCATTAATCTGATAAACTTGAATCCAATATTTGAATTGCATTTTCACACTCTGTTTCTACTTTCTAGCGATGAATATTGGATATAAGGGAATTTTAAATCGGGATGGCTGTTACGACACTGGCTTATATGCCATTCACACTTTGTATATTTGATTAGAATTGTTATTTTTAATTTCATTTATTATATCGAGACCCGATAAAAAATAGTTGTTTTAATTGGTCCTAGCGAAGAAACTGACGCACAATCAGACAGTGAAATTCCTGACAAGAATTGAGGTAATAGCTGTGCAAACTTGAGAACTGTGTATATTGAGCAAAGCTTTACACAAGAGTATTTACACTGTCCTTGCACACCCATTGCCGCAGTTTATCTTCACTTTGAATTGTGAGTTCTCCCTTCCTTTTTGAAAGTAGCGCTAGCTGGTGACCGTGTCATTCCCCTACCCCTGCTATATCATGTCCACTTGGAGCAGTATTGATAAAAAGGTAGGGATGCAATTTCACGTATGCATTGGGACAAAACGGGCTCAGCCGGGATTTGAACCCGGGACCTCTCGCACCCAAAGCGAGAATCATACCCCTAGACCACTAAGCCATGACTCAATTAAATTCTTTTAAGGGAAATTTTTTCTCAACTGGTCCCATTTCCCCTCTCCCCCGTGGAATATATGCGATTCGATATACTGCAGAATTAATATTTAAAACACGGCTTAGTGGTCTAGGGGTATGATTCTCGCTTTGGGTGCGAGAGGTCCCGGGTTCAAATCCCGGCTAAGCCCGATTTTGTTCCATTGTTGAGTCAAACATTTTGCAAATAAAACGTCAGAATGGTACAATTTTTCTATGAATTTCACTCAAATTGTTCATGTTTAGCAATTTTTATTTGCGTTATGTGCACCCCTCATCGCCTGTGTAATAAACTGACATGCTTTCGTGTGCAATGCTCCTTCAAAACATGTTAAAATATTAAACGTTTAATTTCATTTTGGTCGTAGCGGACTTGGCCGAGTGGTTAAGGCGATTGACTAGAAATCAATTGGGCTATGCCCGCGTAGGTTCGAATCCTACAGTTCGCGAACTTTTTTTACTTCAAAACCCGACAAATGTATTGTAAACTATGTATGTAGTATAGTGTATAGGTATTGTATGATGTATACTCTTGTAAAATGACCCTCAATATATTTTGCTATACAATCTACACTTTCAGTTGACAAAAACCGAAGAGGAAATCCAGAAAATGGTAAGAGTTTACAACATTCGTTGCCCCTAAGCATTCAGTTCATTCCTAAACCCAATTAGGACTTGTTGCTTTTCAATTTACCTCATATTCTCTTGTTTTAAGACGGCAGAAGCTAAAGAACTTCTCGAGAAAGCACAGCAAATGGGCGTGAGTATCCTCCATGCACCTCATTTAATTAAGGGACAATCTCATAAACTGAGCCAAATATCTGCTATCTGAGGGACCCACTGAGACAGGATCCTGTTTCAGGAAGACTTCGGAGAAGACTCTAATCATGATGAGGAATTTGAAAGTATTGATATCGAGTCGGATGATAACACTTTTGACTTGATAGGAGATGAGAATATTGAGTTGGCTAGTATTCACTCTGAGGTTTTCAATTGGCTGGTTTATGAGATTGTCCCAATCTTTGAGACACTTTTGAAAAACGTCTCAATCTCGAAATAAGTCACTCATGATTGCCTCCTCGTCAGGGAGTGACGCCACCGAAAGCGGCAGCTGTTGAGACGGGAATGTTTTCAGCGTTTGTAGCGAGTATGGACGAGCTAGTGGATGATTTGAGTTGGAAATGAGCCAAGAAATACTTGTACATAACATTAACGTAGTCACACCCTAAAATTATATTTTTCACTGACTAGCCTTACATCGAGATCGAATGAAACAACTTAGTTGAGTATTCAAAACATAGAATACGATATAAAAGCATATTCAAACTATACTGTTTGTATTTATATTGTAACAAAACAATTCTGTCCCAAGATTTCCAACCAAACAAAGTGAATATTTTTGTCCAAAAGTTGAACGAAATGGCAGTTCCGACTTAAACGGGAACAATGCCACGCTTTTCCTTTTCATCCATGAAACTTAACTGAAGCTACAGAAGTATTTCATATGCTAAACTTAAAGTTATATAAATTGAATTAATAATTTACATAAATTTAAACAATTCTCAAATATAAATATTAGCAATCGCAAAGATAATAAAGCAATAAACTAGACACGGAGTATTTACTATAGTTCTGTTCGCATGGAGTTAACAGTGGCAACAAACTGTTAACATCACTCGACATGCACCACTGTAACAACCAAACCTGAAAACACAACACTAACGATGACCAAACGAAATCAAACTCAAAGATAGCCAACTCGAAAGAACGACAATATAGTGCTGTACGTACAATAACTGTCTTCACCATTTATTCTTCCCCCGTTTTTTTTGTCCACAGTTTTCGATCTTCTCTCTCAATTCCCCTCCTCACCTCCCCTCCTCACTTCATTTCACTGTCCAGGGAGCGTCGGGTTGGCGTTTCCCTCACCCTCGCACATTTCGGACTCTCCAAATCAAAGACAAGGGAACTCCCTTCCTCCTCAGTCAGATACTGTCTGAGTGGAGTTGTGGAACACACCTCTCCCTCCGTTATAAACTGGTTGATCATCTCGGCGATATTGTCACTCTTCTCTTCCCCACCCCGTGATTCGTTCAGCTCGTCTGTTGCCATAGCAACAATGCTTGGACGAGGTTCTTCCTCTCGTTCTATCTTGATGACGTCACCCTCGACTTGGATTGGTGGTGTCATCTCGGGAACGGTGTCAGCCGGTGCAGGCTGCTTGGGTTGGAGAATGGTGTATCGAGGACTGCTGGGAAAGTGTTTCTCCTCTTCCTTTGTCGATGGTGTCATCACTTGATCTGTGTGCATGTTGGTGTCAGCTTGCACTTCACCGCCCTGGTAGACCTCACTTGTGCTAATTTCCACTTGGCTACCCACACTCTCGTCCCCCAGCGAGGTTGAGTAGTAGACAGGGTGTCTATCACAATCCATGAACCACAAACTCGACCTCCCACCGCCACTCTCTTCCTCCCTGGGTTCACTTTTCACCGGGTCTCGATTCTCGTCTCCATACTCCTCCTCCTTCACAGCTCGAATACAGGATGGCGCTGACGATACCATAGCTCCAGAATCCATGAAATGGGAGAGATTCGACATCATTTCGTGCTCCTCATACGACATGAGAAAGGGAGCAGGTTGGTAACTCCCTCCTTCGTTCCCACCCACTCCCCCTGCCGCTTGTCGTCCAAAACTAAACTCCGGAGGAGAGCTCCACGCGTCGTGTACCTTGTTGTTATGGAGGGGGGTGGAGCAGACCATGGATCGTGGAGTATCGAGTTTGGGGGAGTTTTGGGAACAGCAAGTGTCCGTGAGTGAGGAATACCCGCTCTCGTAGGAGCTACTCCCAGGGGAGAGGGAGGAGTTGTGGATGCTTGTGGTGGGGGGAGAGGAGGAGGTAGAGGAGGTGTGGAACAGCTGGTTCAGGTTCATCAGAGAGGTGCCCGTGGGTGAGGTGATCGAGTCACGGCGTGATTCTTTCCGACCAACCTGAGACAAAACGGTGTGTGAAAAGAGTTCTTCTAATCGAGATGAAAGATGGGAAATGAAGCGTGCACAGAACTTTTCATTTCTCACCTTGGACAGAATGTTTGGGCGAGATCTGACCCCAGGATCGGCTTCCCACGCCTTCCTCTCTTTTGGTGAGACTGTGGACCGATTGTACGGATGTTGTCGCAGAGGTTGTTGTGGTGTCCGGTTATGTACCCGCGACACACTGGTCGTGAGCGGGACATGCATCACGTGCTGAGGCGCAGTGCGCGGCACAAGCTGCGACACATTGTGAAACACGTGCTGAGTACGCGACATGTGCTGGGGTCGTGACACGTGTCTTGACACGTGCTGTGCACGTGATATGTGTTGAGGGAGTTGTTGGAGGTGATGGAGATGTCGGGGTGGGGTCACACAGAATGTTCTCTTGGCGTACGAGGGCGGTTCACCGTTCTGTGGGGAAGAAGAGGGGGTTAGAATATAACATTATCTTGCATGGGTTGGGTGAAATGGTTTGGTTTTCAAGGACAGTATAGAGGTGGGGTTGATAGTTGAGGTTTTAGGACAAACACCAGTTTTCTCACATCTTAATAATGATAAGCTTCGTGTTTTGGAGGTTCATCAACTGTCAGTTCACTCATTTGTATCAGGATGAACGAAGACACAATTCAATTAAACCCTCCCTAGTCAGTGGTCATCTCCAATGACATAGTGACTGACATAACTTGATAACGGTCTACGTATCCAGAACAACAAACATTGATCTCGTTTAGAGAAAGCTATGTTTAGTCATTGTTTTGATCCCAGTTCTTCGCATACAGCTATAACAGAATAACAGAATGCCCCGAAATTCAGAATGAACAATAACGTGCACCCAAAATAAGGATCAAATCAGGAGTGCAACCCTTGCTTTCTATAGATGCTTTACGTCGGTATCTATTTTCATTCAGGAGAAATCATTTGGCTCATCTTACAACACGACCCTTAGCTAAGTGCTAGAACTCAAAGCAGGGCAAGTCAAATTTTGAATGTTCTAAATTTAGCATGATATGGTATAATATGATGCCATGATGGTTTGTAATTTGAAGGTGCCGCGGAATCGCGCGCGCGCGATTATCATTGCTGTGCGCGCCACCTCCCTGATACACTAGATGACAAAACTGGAACTTCTTACCACGAAAGTCGATTCGGCGTGAAGAAATATCGCGCGCTACGTCAATGCGTTGCAGCAGTCACATGATGAAATTCCATCTGTTTTTTCCACTATCTCTCCCAAAAATTATCTCTGCCAAGCAGAACTAATTTTCTAACCTGGCTTGCTTCCCACTTACCTAAGAAATCCAACCCGTAAAACTCGAGTCCACCAAAAACTCGAGATAAGGAAAATTTGATAAGGAACCGTTGATGCTTTACATTTGTGTCAAATTATGAAAATTTCACGCAGAATTTTAGCAGAATGAATTTCAATGAATGGTTGTAAGTGTGATAGAGATATTTAATGTCCGAGTATTGAATGACTACTTGACATGACGAATTTGGCATCATAAGGATCGGTTTACAATACACTACAATATTTGAATTTGAAGTGGTGTCAGTGGAAGTTAAGTGGTGTGTGAGAGCAGTAATGTCTGGAAAAGTCAAAAGTGGTGTCAATGCAGAGCTTCACCAGTGAAAATCGGTGTCAAGAGACTAAAGCCGAGTCTTCCAAACCAACAAGACAATTCATCCACAAAAGTGAAGTGAGAATTTGAACTTTACTTCACTCTCTTACAGCACACATGCATGCCACCAGTTACCACTAATACACACCACGTACTAATTCTTCACCAAAAACACACCTACTGTTTCTCTAGTTCTAGCATTTCCTACAATTGGTATTTCTTCTCCTCGAATATATGAGTGCATGATTTGATATGGCATTTCGAAATCTTCTTATTTCAAGCTCTGATTCAGTGAAATTCTGGAGATATCACTAATTGATCTCTATAGCTATTTCCCAAATAGTGAATTGTCAGTTAAAAAAACGGTTACAACGAAATTGGATTAACCCCATTTCCTCATCCCCTAGTAAAGGTTATTATCACCAGGATTCAAACGACGTGCATTTTTCCGCTAATCAGTTTACAAGCCAGACTTCAATAATATTTCCCCGGATAGAGTTTCATGGGTGAGTCCTACTTTTCACGGAAAAAACATCTGTATTCCGTACGTAACACAATATGTATAGTAGGTACGTCATGGCATGTCATTATCCATCAAAAAATGGCAAGGATCTGTGATAATTATTACCCAGGTATCATTATCGATAGTAGTAAGTGTCTGGGTGGAAATATGAGTCTCTAGGATGCTGGTATAATTGAAATCTCATGGTAATTAGGACTGTCACGTGTAATTATCAGATGACAATTACAACGGTCGGATATGGTCTGGGGGTAAAGGAGGGGGAGGATTGACAATCCTCAATACATCACCGAGGATAAGACATTCCTCATTTGACATTTCTGTCATTCGGACGAATTCTGACACATGGTTCTCACATGGTTCTCACTTGGTTCTCAACAGGACATAATTTTGAGTTTGAACTTCAATGATCATTTTCAACTGTCAATCAGTGATCAGCTGGTGCATGCATAATTCGTTCACTTGTTGTGAGAAAACTAATTAACTTCATGCTAGCAATTATAGTCGAGCTGTGCAAGACACTTTACTACAAGGGGCAGATTTTTCACAGTTATTCTAATGATCGATTAGTTCTAATGATAATGAGGTGAGCATGTGTGAGCGATTATGTAATGAGGAAATTGTTGACTGTCGGCATCGGTCAAAGGAGAAGTGATTAAGGTGAATACACCTTTCGATGAACGACCTAAATCCTACCGTTCGCTAGTTATCGGACTTCTGAAGTCCATTCATAGACAGTTCATTCTAGCCGTGGAAAAGTGATGCCTATCGTATCTACATTCTGTGATTTCCGACAGTGAAATCAATTACTGATCATTCACATCCATTCACACACAGTACACACATACACTGTACACAGTACACACAGACACACACAACTCATACACAAAACGCACACTTACACACAGAAACACAGACACACGCACACACACAAAAACTGAAACACACATACATACGCAAAACGCACACTTACACACACATCGCTCGTCTCGCCAGATGGCGACATACGAACAAAGCTAAGTCCGAGCAGGTGCTATATGATAAATGCCGTGCAGTACTAATAAGAACAAGAGTTCCTATTATTATAGTTCGTAACATCTTCCCCCTCCCCTACCCCCTCTCACTCACACAGTTCACACATTTCCATTGTGTGTGGGGGTTGGGTGGGCCTAACCTAGCCGGAGGGGTTTCAAAGTTGGGACATGCTGCAATAGTGCTGCAATAGTGCTGCATGTGTTTATTAATTGATTGATTGGGGGAGGACGTGTGTTGAAATATCTCAGAGTTGAAACTGAAACATTACCCGATGATACCAAACGGTGTATCTAAACGCAAAATCGTATTGTACTTTAAATAAGTAACTGAATTTGGGTTCAAGATTTCTTTCAAGGATCTCCGAAAAGGGAAGAATATCTCACACTAACCGGAACACGCGCTAATCTGGGCCGTTTCGGTTGAAGACACAACAACCAGTCCTCCTCGGTCATTCTCCGGTCTAAAGCCCAGAACGAGCCCTTGGACTTGAGACTTGCAGGTGGGGCTTCCTTCACGAATATCTTGTGTAGGGAGAGGTTGTGCCGGATAGAACTCTGAAAAAGAGTGGAGGTGTGTGGGTGCAAGGTTTTGATGTGATATTGACGGACTAATTGAAATCTCCTCGATAAGGTGTCAGTTTGACCCCCACCCCATTACAGTTATACAGAGATGGCGGACTATTAATACTCTGTAGAGAGGGAGAGGGAAAAGTAGGGCTGGAACAGTGCATGTCAGTGTGTCACGTGACCAGAGCAATGCTTGTCACGTGCCCCCTATACGTCACGTGCGTTGGTAAGCACAGTGACTCTAACTGCTAAATTACCATGGTAACGAATATATAGACAGCACACGCTTCATTGACACTTTTGCCAGTGAATCATTATTCATGTGATTTCAAGTGATATCCAAAGTCGCGAAAAGTTTTGGCTACCACGACGAGAGATGCTTTCGTGTGCTTCAAATCTCACTTTGGATTTAAATCAAGGAAGATTCTTCATTATGAAATACGATATGATATCATTTGGTGGACACAGTTATGCTCAATCAGTGGTTCACCTGAAGATTAATAGTTTGTAAAAAAGATAATCAAAAACAGGTTTACCCCCTCCCTTTGATGTCAAATATAGTGTACACGTGGCCGCAGTATTTAGTTGGTTAAACGACCGCAAGGTTGATTGGTTGTAACACCAATGTCTACTCAACCGCCCCAAGGGTTGATCATGTGACACATAACGTGGTACCATGGTTACCACGTGAATACCATGAATAGATGTAACACGTGGTATGAGAGGTAATGTGTACTCTATAATATCATGGGACAATGTGAGGGCTCCCCATAACGGATCGAAGTCAAGTGGAACTAATCAAATTTCGATAGTAAATCGTGTTTCATTGTATTGTTGGGTGAAATCTACAGTTATGAATCACATGAAGGTGTCAAGTTGTGGGTAGGTATACGGTAAAATCAGTGGAGTCAGTGGAAAGATGACGCGAAGGTCCATCTCAGCTTATAAGATCACAGCAATGGGAAAATATATATTTGATATTTGTGCTGTAAAATATATAATTCAATTCAATTCAAAAGGTGCAATGCCAAGGTTGACTTGGCATGTTACAATAAACAAATGAACTCCCCGTTTTTACCTTCCAATGGGTGCCGGGAGTGTGTTTGTAGTATAGAAAGTGGTTCTCAATCCACTCATAAATCTGGAAAAGTTGCATTCTCTTCTCCTCCGTGTCACTGATAGCTTTGTAGATCAACATTGCATACGAATACTCGGGCTTCTTGTGATTCCCCATACAATCTTTACCACCTGACAGGGAAACGTGTCAGCAAATAATTACCATGGCACAAACATCATATGACAATGATTCGCCCTCTAAATTTGAAAACTGCTGCAATTTTGCCCGGGTCTGCTCTTATACTGGCATACAACCCCCAAGGTATTAATTATTGACAAGTTATAGATCGGATGGTCGACTAATTAACTGATTAGCCTCAATCTATACCTATATGTGATGAGAAAATTATATAGAGAGAAAATAATGAAAGCACCTTATGAAGTGTTGGATGTAAATTCAGGTTGAGAAATATTGATTCTGACTTGAAGCAAGTCACTGAGAAAGGAATTGAACCATTGAGATGAACAAACCAGCAGCAGAATTGTTCCTGTTCCTCTTCCTGGAGACTAATCCACTCTTGCTAAGATGGTCAGAGGGGTGCTGTGTAATCTTGCATCTAGCCTGCTGCATGTACGGAATGGACACTTCAGGCAACCATTCCATACTTGTTAAGCTATCATCTTGCATGGACTCTGAAGGAAACACTTATGCAAATCAATGAGCACCATCCTTGGGCAAATGTGCAGGAGTTTGTTCATGAATAATCAAATATTTGTATTGTTTTCCAGCTCTAGCTGGATAACTGGAGACCTCTGGTTTGCCATAATGATGTCTTCGCGACATATGATTGCAATTACATATTCAAATTTAGAACAAGAGCTATGAGAAACAATACTACAGCAATTATACAGGTTATTGACTGGTCATGGCAACGAATCATATGGTTACTGAAGTCTGACTCTGAGAATGAGACAAAAAATTTAGCCAGGACTCATCACTCAAGAGACCAGAATATGTATCACAAAACAAAATTACTTAAAAGTGAAGCAAAAGTACAATTTCTAAACAGGAAAGTAATATTACCTCTGTTTTGCGCAGCAGAGGGTGTAGTCTTGGTATAGTGCTGGCAATTCTCATTATCCTTCTTTGGGTATTGGAACACTGCATGCTTCTCATCTGAACAATTTCAACACTACAGCTAAGTCTTTTATCATAAAGTTCATGAGCAAGTTAGAGACACAATAACTTTAACATACCAATCAATGATTGCTGTTCATATTTCTGGTACAGATTACTTCTGGGGGCATGTGAAGGTATATTATGGGATGTGTTTGTTGCCAGGTATCTATTTCCTTTTGATGGTTGACCAGCAAGCATATCTAAGACATCAAAATGTTCATACATTGTGTAGGTAATGAAGAATCAGTGATTTGAAATTTAAGCTCTGCTTCCTGGCAGCTACCATTTCAACCATTTGCATTCAAGTCTTATAAGTTATCATCCACATTATGAAAGTACAACTCCATATTACTGGAAATGAATTGAAAGGATAAAAATTTTAAAGTTATTCAAAGAATCTAGTGTCACAAAGTACTGTTGTCACAGACCTGTACTATAATGTATTAATTGTACTTATAGTATGAGTAGTGAGTACTTATACAATATACATGAGTACTTATTGTATACTCTTTTCATAAACAGAGTATGAAAGGGCGTCTTCGGAAGCAAACTTTCATTTAAATTATTTATTCCTGCACACAATTTTCTGATACAAACTAAAAAACCAAATTTGATTTATTGTTCATGAATAATTATCTGGAAACAGAAAAAAAATTGTGTGTTCCCGCGCTGCGTGACCCAAATACTCCGCGCGCGCTGCGCGTCTCCGTGGTTTCTCCTTTCTACGACTTTTCAGTTCACTGAGTAGAACAGGGGCGCGCAACGTGTGCACAAAATTGTGCCATGCACTCAGTATCGTGCGCGGCGCAGATCGGATAGAATTCATAACCGATATCAGTTTTCGAAGTCCTGCACCCACATTTGATATTTTCGGCGGCATATGACATACGATTGGTTGTCGATCGATGATAGACCCTGTCGAGAATTTCGTTTTGCGCGCGCGCGGCGCAAACTTATTCTTTCTAAGACAGAATAAGTTTGCTGACGAAGCCGCTTCGCGCACGCGTCTTCTTTTTACGACTTTTCAGTTCATGTTCACTGAGTAGAACAGAGCCGGGGCGCGCCGCGCTACGCGTTTGTTAACACAATGCAACGGTCATGCGCGCGCGAGGGAAACTTGTCAGATTTGATCTGACCTCAGTTTCTCGCGCGCGGTGCGCGCGCCTTCATCGAAGGCCGAAACAGTTTCGGCCTTCGATGGCATTTGACAATATTTTGCCAGAACGTCAGATTTTATATCAGACGATGAAGGCGCGCGCGAGGAACAGACCAGATTAAATCTGACAAATTAATTCTATTTGTTGTTTTACAATGGCTGTGAATGTTTCTCTTAAGTTTCATAGCTATAGAGAATCTAGATGGTCATTGTTTTTATTGGATTGTAGCATACTTTATCAGTTTCTAGAAACAATGGAACTATAAATGAATCTAGATGGTTAATTACCATCACCCATTTATTTATTTACATTCACTTAATTACCCTTAATTACATTTGGGGAGACATTTGTATTCAGTCAATAAACAACAAATGTGTTGCCATTGTTCATTGAACACAAAAACACGATTTACAGTGAAAATTGCATTTGTGTTTCCTTTTACTACTTATGGGTTATTCAATTACTTCCCAAGCTAAGGTGATTAACTAGACCAAAAGATACAATACTTATTACTAGGCGGGCATATTTGTTCAAAATAAGCTGGGATTAGGTCAACTGTTTTGTGTCAGCCTTGAGTAGAAATTATGATAGGCTTGAATTTTCATGAATGAGATACTCACATCATGTCTTCTTTTTGACTGATTCAACTGACTCTTCACCGTAAATGTCATAGGACAGGGTTCTGAGGAAATAAAGTGTCAGTTAACTTGAATATCATATGAAACTTTCTTCTTCATATACATGACAAATTTACCTTCCATGAGATTCAATGTAGCTAAATAATGTTTAAGGTATGCCTTAGACTTTTCTGTATACACCCTTGTATATTTGATCCATATTACTTGAATAGGACGAATGGCACCAAAAAAGAAGGGAGGGAAGGTAAGTAAGCTGCATTAAATCATATCATTTTTCATTATCACATCATTTGTTGCAATAGAACTATGCCCTGTCCTAATTTTTCCACAATCACATCATAATCAATACTCATACTGTACTATACAGCTTCAGAGCCAGTCATGAATCTACTCACTAATTGAATGCACTTTTCATAATTACATACGTGTTTCCTGTTAACAGACTTCAGATACCGAGGCAAATTTCCTTGGTACAGGATAGGGAAAAGAGATCACTATTGCAACTTAAGGTGGCTCATTAGCTCTACCACTTAATTATACTGCAGACTTTATTGCATCATCATCACAGCAATAATTACATTGCTCTTTCATGCTATTTGCACTCATATGTCAGGACAAATGGGCATCGTCTCCAATACTTAGGTTACCATGGCAATAAACAATGATAGCTCTAGCAGCACGCTATAATGTCCAGTGCTCATAATAGTCTCTCCTATTTGTGTGTGTGATGTGGGTATGATTGCTCGTTTCTGTGCTTGTAGCTTGGTTGTGTTGTGAGGATTCATCACAGTAATCCGACATGTTCATCCATGTATCAGCAGTATTAAGTATGATTGAACTTGTAGCTGGGGTTCTACTATTTCACAAAGAATCCGTGTCTTGAAAAAGAAGCTCCTCAACTACTGATAGCTCTCCCTACTCACTCCCTACTACTCCCTAGTATTGGTTACTGAAAAACTCTTTACCCCGAGACAGTGTCTATGTTACAAAACAGTGTCCCTTGACAAGCACAGACTACCATGATGCTGCAGCCAGTATAAACGATTGAGTGCATGTAAACAGCAGTATGCGAAAGAGAATGATTGTGTGTGTGTGTGTGTGTGTGTGTGNTGCACCGGTCCGCAGTCCCTCACTTGTTCTTTGCACACTGGTGTTCGTGTGCATTCTGACTGTGCATAGTTGCGGTGTTCTGCTGACGTTATATTGAGAGACACTTTTGTATGTGACTGAGTTTTGTATGTGATTGAGTTTTACTGATTTCTTGTTCAGTCCGTTGATTCGTCAGTGATATTGTTTTTCATTTACCCGGCAGTCGCTCATTCACTCACACGACTGACACACACCAATTCACCTCATCACTCACTCACACAGGGGGGCAAGAAAAAGAAAGGGCCCAAGTTAGACCCTGAAGAATTAGAGGCCATGCGAGGTGAGGTTGACTTCTAATTGCCCATTTTCTAATTGAACAATTAGAGAAACTTTGATGATAAATAGTGTTGTAACGAACATTTTACTGTAGCAATAAAACGAAGCGTTACCAAAAGTTACTAAAAGATCCCTCTTTCACACACCAATTAGAGAAACCATTCAATTTATTTAGCCCAACGTTGCAACGGAGTCTTTTTACGAGAGATATTGTTACAATGTCAAATTTTTTGTGTCTTCTTCGGCTTCCTTGACTTGCCTCACATCCATGCCTCACCGCCATATCATCCCGCAATCCGAATCACACTGCATCACACTGCGTCATATCTTTCACCTCAATGACCACTGTTGTCGATAAGAGAAACACGATGTAAACACTTTGCAGTAACTCATTTGTAGGGCAAAAAAGGAGGGAAAAAAGCAGTTCCGCTAGGAGAAACTCCAGAGGATCTTGAAGAGGAACAGCGACGTGGTGAGAGGAGTTTCATAATCTCACAGTCAGTGTCATCAATGTCATCAATCAGTGTCATCAATCAGTGTCATCAATATCATCAATCAGTGTCATCAATCAGTGTCATCAATGATCTCAGCACAGCCATCACATTGATGTCAAAATAGCAAAATAGTCATCATAACAGTCACCTTCGCTCATGCATCAGCAGTCTTGCTTCCACAAAACATCAACAACTTCAGAATCTGGCGCAATAATATGATTTTTATTTCTATGATTATTTCTATCCCATTTCTGATCACCGGTCGCCCCCTAGCGGCTGAAGCAGAAGCTGCCCAGAGAGCATACGAAGCCGAGCAAGAAGCAAAGCGGAAAGAAAAGGAAGCCATGGAGGAAATGATGAAACAGGTTTTTAATTATGAAATTTGACAGCTATAAGTAGATCATGCAACTCATGGATATCGAGCGATAATAGATGTGGGATTCATATATTTCAAGATCTAACTCTTGATAAACAAGGAATGATGGGGTTCCGTACAGTCTTTATCATCACTGATTCCCGTCTCCCAGGAAGCCGAAAGGTTTGAGGTGGAAACCCAATCCTTGCAGATCACTATCAATGATAACAAAGCGAACCTCAGAGGTAAAACACCACGGAACAACAATAAATTATTTCGTCAGATATTGAGGACGGTTTTTCAATGATATGTCCTCTATGAATCGCTAGTCTAATAATCGCTAGTCATCTGAAAACAGTAGATAAACCAGTAGACGATGCTATCGGTGAAAATACTTCTCATTTACATCACGTTAACTTCTCATTTACATCTTATTTGCAGAACAAAGAGAGCAAATCCGGGCACAGAAAGCGTGGGACAGGTTCCTCCTGTGCAATGGAACACCAGATCCTTCAGTACAGTCAGAACTCAACACTTTCACTAGTCTCTGTATGGACGAGACTAAAACAAGGTATGAGGAAACACTACCAAGATCTCTTTGACCAGAGATTCACGCAAATCCATCAATGATCCTTTATCAAATACAATGCACGACAATAACTCCTTCATAAATCACAGCACAAGTCAAGATGTGTCTGGATGTCTGAATGAAGTGGAGGAAGCTCTCGATCTGATCAATGAGTTAGAGGAAGTGATGACTCTTGACAAGCAACTAGACATCACTGAGAACCACGATACTTTTAAAAATGTTTGTAAAAGCAGTGGAATCGATTGATTGATCTTGATGATATGGAATACAGTGGAGTGAATCTTAAAATCACCAGCACAAACTTCAAGATATCCAATAACACATCTCAGGGTATTAACAGTCTGCAAGAGCTGATAGAAGCTAAGGTTGACAATGTCACATTCAATGTCATGAGAACGGCAGAGAAATTTGCTGATCCTGATTCGCAGAATCTGCTACTGGAGAAGCAGTCACCTCGAGTCAAGTTAGTATTAGAATGAGGTGTCACATTTATACCGGGGATTGTTCATGTTTGAGATTTTTCATAATTGTCGATGGTGAAACATCAAAAACAATCCATGCCCTAAACACACACCCTGATGTGTCTCCTAAACTTCCCTCCGTTTTACAGAATGTCACTCTGGGGAAATCTTGCGAAGAATCCTCGTCAGAAGAGTTTCCAGCTGGAAACTGACAAGTTTCAGATGGAAATTCCCAAGAGTTTGGCAAATGCTGATGTCGCTGTCAGACTCATCCATACTTCATTCGATTTCCTCAGTCCTAAGGTAAAAAGTGTATGAAAAGAGGAAATATTTCCTCTGCTTTCCCACGCGAGCACTGGAGTGTAATGTGGAGAATTTGATCCATTCCTAACAACCGACTCCATCCTATTCACGTGTTGACGAATTTACCCAAACCAAAACGATGCTATAAATTCCAGTGCAAGACGTTCTACTCCCAAAAGAAGCCCACTCCCGCCCCCTCTCGAGCTGCTTCAGTTGCCAAGGAAACGGAACGAGTAGGCACGGCTCAGTCGGGGGCTATCGAGAAAATTCCAGAGGAGGAGGGAGAGGAGAAAGTGACTGAGCAGCCAGAGGTAGGGAACTGCTTCTCCCGCCATGAATAATTCATGTTTTGGCGGATTGGTCGAAATTGTGCGTCGAGAATTGAAGCATCGGCTCCATTTTCCGTTGAAACATTGAAAATTGAACCACTATCATAAACTTCTCACGGGCAAGGATGAACAGGTTGAAAAGGATGCTCCAGCAGAACCAGCTGACCCAGTGGCTGAGGAGCCCCCAAGACCGGCCACACCTTCAGATGTTGATGAAATAGGTGAGATACGTGTAGAGAGATACCACAGTACAGATTTGAATTTTAGTCACTGTCAGCTTTACTATTCGCTAAAGGTCAGAAAATGATAGAACCAATGCTTGAAGTAACTGGCAAGCTGTACGAGTATAACTGTAGCGAATAAATGTAATAGTATGAGCATTCATTCACGAGCATATCGACACAATACGACAAGCAGAGAATATAACATGCGATACATCAAAAAAGAGAGACAAAGTATGAGCACATGAAGTAAACAGTGACTGCGCAGACGCCTATTCGCCTTAAACCGATTAAACCTGGATCAGGATTTCACCGCACAGCTCTAAACGAAACTCAAATTCAACCCTCCTTCCCCCCTAGAGGATGAGGATGTTGTCGATCTCAGAGCAATGTCGACTGTTGGAGGTGTAATGTATCTGGACCTGCTCAAACTGCCACCACAAGCAAAGAAAGTCGGTTCATGGGTTATCCAGGACAGTGAGTATAGCGTGAAATTTGATCCCAAAATCCCAAAATCTTTGGAATGATAATCAAGGAATAACAATCAACCGCAAAGTCCAGATTTTGAGAGCCTTCACCCTTCTGATCACGACGAAACCCCCCAATTTCCAGTCACGGAAAACTCGCTGGAGCGGATCCCGAATCCCACCCCCGAAGAAGAGAAGAAAGAGGAAGTGGAGGAAGTGAAAGAGGGGGAGGAGGGCGGTGAGGCTGCGATCACACAAATCACAAAGGAACTGACGTGGCCGTTACTCAATATGAGCTTCACCGTTGCCAACAATGTGAGTTATTTACAATCTGCAGTTTTGATCATTCCTCTAAGTATATTTGGGTTTTGACAAAAGTTCTCGAAGATTGATGCTTTTTGTTCCAGGCGATCTTTACCGAAGAGCCACAGCTAGCCCGATGGGAAGATTCACAGCAATGCTGGAGAACAGATGGATTTGAAGAAGTAAACTTCGATGAAACAACCGGGGAAATAAGTTTCAAGACGCAGTTCATCGGTCCAATTTGCACATTCCAGGTTAAGTTCGATTTCGGGCGGTCGCACTTTTCATTTTACTTTTTGTAAAGCGCGCGCACAAATTTACTGAAACCGTACTACCACTTCGCGCGTCGCTATGGTAATTCGTGCGCGCTATATCATAATACCTGTGAAAGTGAGGTTGTAACCAGGGTGCAAATAACGTCCAAATTGGACAACTTAGAACCATGCAATTAGGGTGTTTGAAGCTCAAATTAATGTATGATGCAACCGTGTGTAGTCCCATGTCAAATTCTATCGCAATTTCAAAAAATTCTCGCAATGATACGTTCCAAAAACACGTTCGCAAAAACCGTTTATCAAGTTTTTTAAACCCCCATCTTCCCTCCGCAGGATTCGTACAACAACATGCCATTCCAATCCTGGGAAATCCGGCCATACGGTCAAGGCTGTGTCCTCTTCACGCTTATTGCAGCAACAGTGGAATTGGAGATCTCAATTAAAGAGAATGTCTGCTGTCTCAATTCTCCAGAGGATATGGAATTGGATGGTATCAGGAATAAGTGGCTACCAGCTCACATTCTGATACAGAAATTGGTGGCAGCGGGGATTAATGTCTTCCCCAGTGAGGATGCTGACAAATATGTCAGCATTTCTACAAAGGTATGATGAGGAGAATTAAATAGTGGAATTTGAATGATGTTACCAGACGTACCATGTATAATGTCACCACCCCTACAACTAGTATTGTTAACAATGCTGTCACTCTGTTAACAACGTTGTCACTCTGTTAACAATGTTGTCACTCTGCTACCAACGTTGTCACTCTGTTGACAGGACGAAGAACTGGAAACGTGTGTCTATGAGCAGATGGCTCTCTCTTCCTCGGCATACGCATTTTCCTGGAGCAGATGGAACGCAGACTGTGGTAAGCCGCGACTCTCACCACTAACGACCAGTTAGGTCAATAAATGCTCTCGATCCGGGAAAACAAGTTCTATATCCAGTTCTTAATAAATATCCTTGTGTTTCAGGAGTTAAGCGACAGATAGTCCGCGCGGCGGAAAACCTAAACGAGTCACCAGTAGAGGAGGACCAATGGAAAAACTACAGCTGTGAGCCGAGGAAAAGCTATGCTCTCAAGTGTACAGATGACGATGATGAAATGTCTGATGAGAAAATAGAGGGGACCCAGGTATGTAGACAATGATTCCCAGATTTCTACTTCCTCCAGTTTCCATCGGAGATCAACTGATCTAAATCAGTTAATGTCTCCTCTTTTTTCAAAACTTCTAATTCTAACTCAGCCCAATATTTCAGTTCCACCCCGACTTATTCAACTGCCTCAAGGAGAAAGCTAGTCAGCAAGCCCTGGAAGCAATCGCTGATACCTCTTACAGCTTTGTAGACACAGTTTCGACATGGCTTTTCGCAACCAAAGTCCTTACTTTCTCATGAACCCTAGAATATGAGTTCGCCACTTTTTCAGAACATCTCGATTTTTTGCTCTCGCTTCAAGAAGTTTCATAATTGTCGAAGTTACCAGCGTGTCATTAAGTCATTAGTGAGATAATTGGTGACAATTACCGCGTCTCGGAAAAGGCATAACATGATAAATGCCCACAGTTTTGTCACAAATTGCTCACATTAAATCGGCATTTTCCGGAGAATTTTTATCGACCAGGATTTTTTCTCACGGAAGCAAAATATATTACGAAAAGTGATCTTTTTCGAAATAGATATGCTGCGGAGAGCTGATTTCAACGTTTCCTGGAGACTGGACTTTATTTTTGTCGATGTCGGAGCGATTTTGTTTGATACCCCATGTATATTTGATCAACATTGTTTCTCACAACTTTGTATCAATTCCATCCCCTCTTCAAGATGTATAAATTGGAATAAATCCAACTTTCCCGATATGAAATGTGCAACACCGATTTCCCTGGCCGATCCGTCTCAGTCGACGGTAATCGGTCCACCGCGGTCCAACATATATATTTGTGTGTGTGTGTGTGTGTGTGTGTGTCTAATTT
>CAMPET010000304.1:65439-75589 GCA_946803715.1 Beroe ovata
TGTGTGTGTATGTGTGTGTGTATGTGTGTGCGTATGTGTGCGTATGTGTGCGTATGTGTGATGTTGATCATTCCCTAGGTAACCGTGTATGGTACGGATAGTTTGGAACAGCAAAAACGTGACAACTACTGCAGTAGACATGTGATTCAAACAGTGGTTTCAACAGTTCATTCAGTAACATATCGCGGTTCAAATGAGATTTTTAGATGATCAAAGGTTTTATCATATTGGATGTGAAAATTCTTAGTTTCATTTTAATGGGATCAAGTAAGAAACGCCTTTATTCTTGTCGTAATCTTGAAAGAAATAGCAGAACTCACTGAGTCACAAACACATATAGGTTTGGGAAACAAAGGTTTGGGAAACTTGAAATCTTTCAAGGCAGGATTCTGCAAAAAATGCTTCAAAATTCAGCTCGACACCCATTAATCGACATCCATGGGTTCGAAACTAAGTTTCAGTGATCGCGCTCTCCCCCAGCGCTCACGCCAAGGAGAGTGGAGTTTCTGGGAGCTTGTAAATCCTCGTGTGTATACGCTACAACAAACTCTCTGAAACACGTGATTCAACACACGTGATTCAACAAACGCGTTATAAACGTGATCTCACACGTGTTTTGCGTGATTTGACACGTGATTTAACACACCACAGTCGGATGTGAGCACACGTAGTTCGGTGTTATACGAAAGTTAGATACTTGAGGAAAGTGAGTCACTTGAGTCAAGTGGAATCACTTGAGTCACCACGTGTTATCAAACACTGATATAGCTTCTGTGGAGGAGAGTGTTATAGTTCAAACATTGCTCGTCACTGAGAGCCACGTATCTGGAAGTTAGGTGTAAAAGTCATTACACTATCGTTTCTACCCAAAGTCCAGTTTTCGAGAACCACGTATCTGGAAGTTAGGTGAAAAAGTCATTACACTATCGTTTCTACCCAGAGTTCAGTTTTCGAGGGGGCAGAATTACGTGACTCATGGGGTTTCTTCCCTGACTCGTCTTTTGTAAACGATTCATCACCTACCTCCAAAGATATCTGCCAAACCCCTAAATCTCCAGCTTATTTAATTGAAATCTCGAAAGTTTCATGAGGAAGAATATCAATTGATAAGGCATAGAAGTGTAACTTACCTGAATCTATTTCTGTATTAATAATTTCATACCTGAATCTCGACAGGGATAAATCGTCAGGGGTGGGTGTGGCTGTTGAGGCGACGTACTGTGCCCCTGATATTTGTATAGAGGGGTTATCGCGTGGTAGCACGGGCAGGTCGCTATCCTGGACTTTAGCTTTCCTGGGGTACGATTGTTATAACTAGATATAGGTTGATCTGGATTTGTTAATGAGAGAATCCTCATTGTATGTTTATCACAGTGTTGTATCGCCAAAACAGTCTCCATTTTTGGAATACACATACATATTCATGAGAAGCAATGAAACCTCATATTCATTCGACATCTTATATCCTGACACCGAAACTAAGACCACGTCCAACTAAAACACCTAATATTCCTGAGTGACAGGTGATATTCCTCACCTGACATGCTCCTGAGTGACAGGCCGGGATGCGGGTGGCAGGGATGGGAGAAGACCCTGCTGCTGTTGTTGAGAAGAGGGTGATGAGTGAATTTTACGCCCAGGGAGGGATTCTACTGTGTTTCCTGGAGAAATATCAGTCATCTGTAGGGAGCATAGGGTTCATTGTATGTTTGTAGGTTCATTGAATACGTGTCAGTACCCAATGGAGGATAAATTTGTAACAGTACACACCTTTGATAGCACCGATCTCTGGAATGGTTGGGAGTTCGATTACTGTGGACTGATCCCACTTGTAACGGTGAATTTGATTCCGCAGCCTGCTCACATCCTGGATCAAAGCATCAATTTGCAATTCACTTTAAGTCATTGCATGTCGGGAAATAAGATGAATTGCCCATAAGAGTATAAATAGTACCAATATCATGACAGTAAATAGCAAATTACATGACGATATATGCGTCTGTCCTTTCGAGGTATATCTTCATCCTTTCTCCACAGCTGAAGTTGAGCAGGATCAAATTTAGCTCCCGAAAGTTCATTTTAAGTGCAACTTAGTGAAGGAAATGCACAATAAATCTTCACACTATCATTCACCTGATTTGTTCGACATCTGTTACTCCTAACAACAAGTCGCAACTGCTCTTTAAAAATAACTAGATCAAGAAATCTATCCACAGGAGGACATTTGGACTCTGCCATGAGTCAATGAAATAGTATTCAATCAAACAAGAAACTGTATACGATCAAATGATCAATGCAGTGCAATGTATAGATGCAATGCTGTGTCTTGTGCTTAGAAGTGATTGTGTTGTGATTTGAAGTGATAAGTTTAAAAAGTAAGATGGAACAATTGTTTTTTAACAACACAATATAACATGTGTGAGTGTTATTTGCAATATATCATGCAGCATGTTAAGATGGATATAACAGCTCAGTTTATGAGAAGGGTGTTTGGTCAAAAAGTCTTTCCATGCTTTGTAAAAATCATACTTTTTAATCCTGCCATATGAGAAATATAATTGGACTTTTGAATTTCTATTTGCATGTTACCAACATTTCTCACTTTTTTGAGAGACCTTACATTGTCATTGTTGAATATCAAGGTGGATTGAAATGAATCTGGTAACCTGGCTTAAGAAAAATGTGACATAATTGATAATCAGATAATCATGACTCATCTTATCTATACATGTTATTCTGTCTTCAGGTCTAAGGAGTGTACAGTGCACATTGATTTATTTATCAAAAGCATAAGCTTGTGAAGGCATTTCCCCTAGGCTCTTCAATTTTAATTCTAAGCTTTAATTCTAAGATTCCCTCAGTAGTATCATGAAATGAGCCATTGTACCACAAAGGGTAGAGAGTAATCCTAATAACATTTGGATAACTTAACTTACTAAAACTATGTCTCTCACACTTTGAATCAATGAAACATGAATCTTGACTGCTTGGAAATGCAGGGCATAGCATTGGAATACTGGATCACACCAGTTCATAAGATTCACATTCAAAGGACGGTACTAGCATACAAAATGATACCATTAAATTAAAAACGTGAGTCCCATGCATTTGATCATGGCAACAGTGTGAAATTATTGCTCAAAAGCAAAAGCCAATTTAATTTTATTTTTACACAGAAAAATAAATCGAATTTTGCTCTTGAGGTCGTGCGCGCGTCGCCTGGTCACAGATCCTGAACCGCTCCTCCCCACTGCTCGGCGTAAAGTTCATCCCGACACAGATGAAAACGCGCCATATCATGCATTGCCGGATATGATGATGTTATAGCTTTTCACTGTTTCTTGCGCGCGGCGCGCAAGAAACAGTGGACAGATAACATCCGGCAAATGCTTGTCAGATGTTACCTGACCTGTTTCTCGCGCACGCGCGCGCCGCCTTCATCGCGTCGAAGGCCGAAACTGTTTCGGCCTTCGATGAAGGCGCGCGCGCCGCGCGCGAGAAACTGATGTCAGATAAAATCTGACAAGCAAATGCGCTATAGCAATTTGTCGGCCGCGGCGCGTGATCCCTCGCGGCGCTGCGTGATCTGACCCAGATACTCCGCGCGCGCTGCGCTGCGCGTCACCGTTTACTGTGTAGAACAGAGCGCGCAACGTGTGCTTATTTACGCGGTGCTTGGATATGAATGAGCGCGCAGCGCCGTGCGCGCGGCTAGCAAAAGCAAAAGCTTGTAAATGCAATTCTTCGTCAAATTTCGTAACCGACCTTTGTTTTCACGCACTCGCGCTTATGATCGGGAGCCGCTGCAGGTCTGTTTCGGTCGCGCGTGCGAAAAACAGAGCAGAGGTCAGCATTTTTTGTAGAATAAGCGAATATTTTTGCAAAAACTTGATTGTTGGTGGTAGCATAAAGTACTGCACAAATTCGTCTAGTTTTGAGTTTTCACAAATTTAGTTTTAACTGGGTATTTCTTGCTTTATAGAGAACTTGTTTCTTTGATGATTGTCATGTGATTGTCATACTCATAGTTGGTTTTTGGTATGTAATTAACAAATCTACTTTGAAAGTAGATGGGCCTCTAGATTTTTGACTGGCTTTGGTATTGCAGTTAATTCTTTTGTTCTGCTATCCATTGAAGTGATTGTCTGCTTTTGATACGAAAATGATTGTAAAACATCTGATACAATATATGCTCTTTAAAGTAATGCTATGACAAGAATGAAAGATGACAGCATCCTTGAGTCCTCAAGATGTTTTTAATAACAAGTGGATTGATGTGAATACAACTGATCTAATTGAAACATCTAGAGTAGACTTCCAGTTCAACAAGCTTCTTCAGTATAAAGAGGTAAGTGTAAGTGCAATCCAAAATTATAAGCAAATCCAACCTGCCAACTTTGTGAACAGATGCTTAACAGTTTCTATTTCATCATCTTCATTGATAGGTTGTATTTTCCTCTGAGCTCTGCATTGAAACTGCTGGTGTTCAATTTATTGAACTAGACCCCAGAAAGCCAAATGAAGATGACAAAAAGGTAAATAATTGTTATTATTACCAAGATCTTTAACTTTCATGTTCAACAATCGATTTCATGTTCAACAATCGATTCTACATCCTCTCCTATCCTCTTTCCTTGCAGGAGTTGATCGAAAAGATTCTGAAAAGTGAAGCTGAATTAGCTGCCCATATATGTCAGAAAACCCTATTCTCCCAGTACATCAACAAAAAGCAACTTCTTCACCAAAGAATTTTGCTATGTGTGTCTCAAAAGTATCACCAGGTAACAATTATCAAATAAATGATATGAGTAATGGAATAAAACGCTGCCTTTTGCTTGACAAAATTTTCATTGCTAGGCATTTCAGGATTTTAGTAAGACTGAAACTGGAAAGGTAATAAGTACCAGTGATCTGTCTTCTGAATTGTCAACTGAAAATGTCACTCATACGCCAACTGGAAACAATCTTCTGCTAGAACTTGGTCTTAAGACAGGTGAGTGAAGTTAGAAGTGTTCCCAGATCCTTGGTATTTTACATTCTTAATTCTATGAGGTGCAAGATTTCAAATGATATGATCCCACCTTTTGCAGGGCTATCCTTGATGTTCTCCCTTCTCAAGCAATCTTGGGTGCAGTCTCAGATGTATCCAGAAACATACAACTTGAGCAATGATGTCCTCATAACAGCTCGAGATTTACTATTTTCCCTCCCGCCGCTGTCTCTTGCATTGGACACCAAAATTCCACCGATTGGGAATCAATCACTGTCACAGGTGCAATTTTGAGGGGGATTTTGAGTGCAAATGGTTTACAAATGAATTGTTACACTCTCCTTAATCTGTATGGTCAGCAAAGTTTCTTGATTATTTACTTCATTGAATTCTGTCTGGCTTTCATAACAATTGGACATTCTTGTGACACGGATCTTATGATCCCTTCTTAACCAGATTTGCCAATTCCTGCAAAGCACGGTACACGGCAGTAGTGGAGCGGACGCCAAGGGGCGACAGCTGGCAGCTGAAGTTCTCCTCTGTCTTGTGATGCAGAGGGGTAGTCTTCATTCCGTGCTAGACTGGGTCAGGATGGCCAGGAGTCCAAGCACTCAGGGTGTGCTGATCTCAACTTCTCTCCTATCTCAGGTAAGAGGGATAGCCAGTAACAAGTTAGTGAGAGAAGGATATGGTTCATAGTAACGTAGCCAGAATTTTGAAAACTTTGTGAGCGATAATCTGTGTTTGAAACTGCTACAACCTGTGTGAAAAGCATTTCATTGCTATCAGGTGGTTCAGCAGATAGAGTGTTCAGTGGTTGTCAGCCCCGATAACTTTGATTCTCGAGAAGAGATTTCCCTGAACGAGGCAGCAACTTCACTCATGAAACACGTGGGTCATCCCAAATCACGCATCCCTCTCTGATTATAATAGGCAAATCACGTCACCCACTCAAACTACAACATAAAAATCACGCCATCTCTTCTAATTTTCACAGACAAATCACGCCTCCCCCTCTAATAAAAAGAGGCGAATCACGCCGCTCCACTGCCAGGTTTGCTCCACCGCCACCACATTTATCGAGATGTGTACACGGTGTGACACCAGCCCCGACCAAGACACCGCATTCCTCCCATCTGACGTTTACATATGGGGGTCAAACAGCTCCCACCAGCTGGCTGAGGGGAGTCAGGAGAAAGTGCTGACTGCAAAGCACACGGAAACGTTCAGTGATGCTCAGTTCGTGGAAGCGGGCCAGTACTGCACGTTCACGCTGTCGTTTGACGGGAACGTCAAGGCGTGCGGGAAGGGGAGTTATGGGAGACTGGGACTAGGTGAGTGGAGGGGGGAGTGGGGTTTTAATATATAGGGGGAGGGGAGTTTCGGTTTGGAATTGGGGAAATTATAGGATTAGTATAGCAGTCCCACGCAAATACTGGCTTCGAAATGTAACTCAGATAATGACAATTGAGGGCTGATTCCACTCTATTGTTATAGTTTTGTAAATGATACCGAAGGTAACGATTTGTTAAATTTAAGTTTATGGAGGAGCAACTTAGCACACACAGGCGACAGCACGAATCAAGCACAACTCAAGACCGTGGCATTTGAGCCAGATGTTTCCGTGATCAAGGTCAGCTCGTCTAAAGGATCAGATGGACACACCCTGGCCCTCACCCGAGAAGGAACTGTGTTTTCGTGGGGGGATGGTGAGTACTAAGTGGGGATGGTAAACGTGGCGAGACATCATTCGTCGAGATCTGATTCCTTCTATCGGAAAGTTGCTAGTAGCTCATAAAATGCTAGTTCATAGGCAGTAGACTGCAGCTCGTACATGGCAATTTGATAATACCGGGATGATCAAATTTATATGATCAACAAGGCGATATAGTGTCAAATCTGTGAGCCTTGATTCAAAGTAGGCGGAGCATGACAGATTATACATTCCTGTTCATTGTTCTAGGTTTATCCGGAAGATAACAAATCCGTTTCTTCTCAAATTAGTCATAACCTAGACTATAAGAAGCTCTTACAATACCACATATAGTTGTGTATGAAAACACTGAACTTGTTAACTCGGCTATTGTACTCGACTGTATTGCCGCACGATAGCTTTATACATAGCGCTTTATGTGTGCTGGAATGTGAATTTGTGTGTGTGTTTGTTTGTTAGAAAAGGGAGAAAAACGTGTTGAAATTTAGACTTAAGTACTTCTATTTCACCCAATGATCATTCACATCATCAAAATAAACCGGATTATGTTTCAAGACACCGCAATTTTAATAAAGTGAATTAACAGAGATTGTTTAGTAGGGAGCTTAGTCTAAAATTAAGGTCTATTTCTGAGAAAAGTTAATTTTCAAATAAATCCACGGAATTTTGCAGGAGATTACGGCAAGTTAGGTCACGGAAACACAAACACACAGAAAACCCCAAAACTCCTTCTCGGAGCACTGTCAGGGAAAGTTGTGGTGAATGTGAGTGCAGGATACAGACATAGCGCCTGTGTGTGCGAGGTAAGTTGAGAATTGCCAAGAATTATAGAGTCCTCTCTTCTTCCGATCGGTTTATTTCTCTGTGATGAAGATTGTCTGGACGTATTCTGTCCACAGGACGGGACACTTTGGACGTGGGGTGAGGGCGATTATGGTCGGTTAGGTCACGGGGACACAGTGAGCAGAGACTGCCCCAAATCTGTACTGGACATAGGCAATGTAGGGCAGGTTAGTTACAGCTGTCATCAGCTCAGTAACATTTATAGATTCCTGTGCTATATTTACCATGTTTGCGTTGCCAATGTTTTGGCACACTTGGTCGCAAGAATTTGTTGAGTTTGCGTAACGCGCGAAATAATTTCCGCTGGGAATGCAACATTTTTGTAAAATGCGCGGCGTACGTACGCCGCAACGCGCAAAATTCGACGCGCGCGCTGCGCACTGCAGACTTTCATTGCAAAATAACAAGACTTTCACAACTTATCGCGGTTTTTGCCCCACACCCTGTCACAAAATTTAAAACTCCTTGACTCTAGCGATACTTGACACAATTTCCTCCCAGGTCGCATGTGGAAGTTCTCATACATTGGCCGTATCCCGTGATGGGCGAACAACATGGTCATTTGGAGGTGGGGATAATGGGAAACTGGGACATGGCGACACGGCACGTGTCTTCAGACCAAAGGTGCGCAAATCATGAGACAATCTTCAATTGGGATGGCATCTGAAACAATTTGTTCTGAATTTTGAACTACCGTCTCCCAGTTAGTCAGGACTTGAATCACAGGGGGAATTCAATACAATGATCATATCTCAGGTGATTGAAGCTCTGAGTGGTGTGGTTGTGACGAAAGTTGCTTGCGGTTCACAGTTTTCAGTGGCACTGACAGCCATAGCTCAAGTTTACACGTGGGGTTCTGGGCCTTGCTTAGGACAGGTACGTGTGACAGCATGCGTTGAGATTAGTGTGGGCTTCATTAGTGGTCTTTCCATTCATACCAGCTGTATACAAGCAGATGTTTAATCCTGCCTAACATACAGCTGTTATACGTATCTATGATTGAAATGTTTGATGATAGGTTTTCACTGAAAATAGCAGAATCGCTGAGGTGGGTTCTATGTGGAGCATGATAAACTCTAAATTAGAAGAATGTGTATGTTTTTCGGTTTATGACCTATGGCGACCTACGGACATCAATATTTGAATATTGAATGGAATAGATGTTCTCTTAGGAGTTACGGTCAATTTTTATCATGACTCCGCTTTGCTCCACTACGACATAAAAATGCTCCTGACACCACTTCTCGGTACCACATCTTAACACTTGACATCAATTCCTGACACCACTCCTCCTGACACCGCCCCTATTGACAACACCTATGCCCCAGGGGACACCTGACGCTACCGAGTTGACACCCCGCATCGTGGAAGAGCTGCTCAGTTACCGGATAATCGATATCAGTGCGGGTGACAGCCACGTCATGGCACTAACACATGACAGTGTCGTGTACGCGTGGGGGAATAACTCTGTCGGGCAGTGCGGACAGGTGAGTTGTTGGGATAATAGGGCGTGTTTTCGGGAAAATCTGGGAAATGGTGTTTTGCGGAGAAAATATGTGAAATTTTCCATTTGTGGGAAAATCAGTGAGACACACTGACACCAATATATGGCTGAAAGCATTTTTTCACAAGACATACCGGGAAATGGTGTTCCTAGACTATTTTTCGATGCAGAATTCGAATCCAGAGGAGTTTTAGAGCTTGCTCATCGGGAAATCAGCGGAAATTCCATTTTCTTGCCAGATGTAGGAAAATAAGTTACACGACTCACAGCTCCTCAGGGGAGCGAGATAGGACCAGAATTTGATCGGGAATCGATTCAGCGTACAAAAATACATAGGAATTGGTGGTATTTGCATGAAAACGCAACAAAAAATTTTCTTCGAATTTCTGACCAGTCTCGATTGAAAATGAAGTGAATGACTCCACACTTTTATACTTCATTTTCGAAGGTCTCTAATGAAGTCTTAACCGGCAGTTACGACACTAATTTTCCACCAAATCATCTCTCCTACTATCACACTACAAATATCAACCCTCGTTACGATAATGTTGAGTCCATACTTGCCGTGAAACCACGCCCAAATGACGAATTCTCTTCCCTGGGAAGCAAACAGTACAAAAACATGAAAATCAATGAGACGCACTGACACCAAAATATGGCTATAACCATTTTTTCAAAAGACATACTGGGAAATAGTGTTCCTGGCCTACTTTTTGACGTAGAATTCGAATCCGGAGGAGTTGAAGAGCTAGCTCTCCCGGAAATCGGCGAAAATTTCATTTTCTTACCCGATATGGGATAAGAAGTTACATAACAAACAGCTCCTCAGGGGAGCGAGATAGGACCAAAATTTGATCAGAAATCGATTCAGCGTCCAAAAATACATGGGGATCGATGGTATTTGCATGAAAATACAGCAAAAAATTTTCTTCGAATTTCTGACCTGAGTATCGATAGAAAATGAAGTGAATGACTCCACACTTTTGTACTTCATTTTCGAAGGTCTCTAATGAAGTCTTAACCGGCAGTTACGACACGAATTTTCCACCAAATCATCTCTCCTACTATCACACTACAAATATCAACCCTCGTTACGATA
>CAMPET010000305.1:2808-44533 GCA_946803715.1 Beroe ovata
CCCCCCCCCCCCCCCGCCACCCACCCCCCGCCCCCCACCCACACACCCACACACACACACACACACACACACACACACACACACGCGATGTAAACTAAATGTTACACTTTCTTAATGGTGATAATGCTCCATGTACTTAGTAGTGAGTACTCTATACCTTTCTCTCTCTCTCCCACACTGTTTCCCTCTGCAAGTACCCAACGCATTATTCATACTTCGCACAGCAGTACAGTAAATGTCAAGTGTTACTATGATCATACCATACATTTCCATGTGAAGGCTCCCTGCTTTGCGACCTATGGCAGTTTACCGATATTAGAGAATTGATTGCAATTGCGTCGAATAAGCTTTTTATCATCTATGAAGAATTCATATCTAATCGTGAAAATTATCAAGTTTTGATTTGAAGGTTTCGGCAAAAGCGAACATCCCCCCTCTCAGAATTTCGATCATCACTGTCCGTGGGTGAACAACTGTGTTGGGAAGAGGAATTACAGGTTCTTCTTCTCGTTTCTGCTGTGGTTATCACTGCACATCCTACTGACCCTGATCCTGTGCTGTTATCAATGTGCTGTGGTGGTACCTCTCTGGTCTGATGTAGCAAGGTGAGACGTAGTTGCGGAAAAAATGTACAATAACGATTCTTGTCCATTACCCCACTCGTAAGTCGTACAATGTACAATGTACAGCTCAATATACAGGGTACCGTGTAGATGGAACAATGAATATTCTATATGTACGTTGTATATTGTATATTGAATACTGGTCACTGCTTGTACAAAGCTTGTACAGATAAGTGTACAATGTACACTCCACAATGTACATTGTACAGTCGCAGATCATCCATAACATGCTGTGAGATTTCAGATTTGTACTGTTTTAAACAACCGACGCGATTGTACATGTAGATATCAGTATGTACATGTAATTGTGTACTAAGAGTTTATGATTCGTATCTCATTTGAGAATTCTTTTCCTTCAGCTTGGTTGTCGCTGTGATATGTCTTCTCACTATATTTCCTATATTTGGACTCCTTGGATTCCATATTGTGCTCATCAAATTGGGCCTCACAACAAATGAAAAGGTAAGTCAGCGGGAACAACACTTTGAATATGATTCCACATGAAGCGAAAAATATGTGTGGTCGTTGTGTGGAATATGGGTTGTAGTGAAGTGGTTGCTCATTAATTGTGGTTGTAAATTAAATGAGAACTTCACAGGGCTTTCTTCTTACAGGTGACTCATAAATTCAGTGGAAGTGAGAACCCTTATTCTTACGGCTGTTCAAGAAATTTTATCAACATCTTCTGTAAAGCCAAACCTATGAGGTTAGATATTGAATCATTGAATATTACTAAATAGTGTAGTAGTTGTATGTACTGGAGATGATAAGACGGTTGGAACATATCTGTAATAGGTAGCGATTCAATACAGATGGGTGTTTGAGTTGTCTTTTTGGTTCCAAAGTGCACAAAAACGTAATTGAAGATTGCTGCGATTTCGAACTGTGTTTGTATTATACAATGGATTATGTTATTGAGTTATTGATAGCGTGGGACCTATACCATAAACGAGGTGATTCAAGACCGTGTTATCGCTAGTTTTTCGGCAATTTTTGCAGCAACCTAAACTAGTGTTCGGTGATTGTTGCGCGCGTCGTACGACGCGCGCCTGACCAAGCGCGAGCCGCGGGGCATCAGTAATTACACAATTGGCTAAGCTGAGTCCTGTTTAAAACCACTCGAGTGTCGTTTTGTTAAGTAATTGATTATGACATCCTAGGTTTCCTAGCATCACGCAATTCCCAATACAAGAAATCAATGCATTTCAAAAAGAGAATTAAACCGCTTGTACTTTGAGCACTCCATTCCTAATCACAAGCATGATCCTTTTGATTTCAGGACTATTGGTTACAGAGAATTCCGGCAAACTCAGCCCAAACTTGCCATTATTCGTGGAGGTGGCAACGGCTACAAGTTACAACCCAATGATGACAACGTGTCCGAATATAGTCTCCAGGTTGAAAACACGGTACGTGTACCATACAAAATGTTAGAATATATGTATTCGAATTTATTCCATCTCTCCGGCTATGTTCACATGTGTACTTACACAGGACGTATGAGCACGGTGGAAGCAGCAAAAGTGCAGCTGTGATCATAGTCACCAGCAATGATTGTGTGTTAGCTGAGCCTCGGAATTGCGTGTCCAAACAATCATCAAGGAATTTTGTAATTTATTTCCCACAGAGGTTGTTACATCGTCATTATAATAGGGTTCTTTCATTCTCCGTGAAAATAGCACATTTTTACTTGTAAATACAGAGGAACATGCGTGTACATTGTTCTAGGTCGAGGTGTCTTAAATCCTAGATCGGAAACTTTAAAAGGAAAAGGGGCATTTATGTTTTATTTGTTTTACCTCGTTCCTTGAAGCGAAAAACTATTAATACTAATTCAATGAAAAATCTATATTTTCGGTGGATTCTCGGCATAATGTTTAGAAACGGTCTTTGTTAGATAGTTACTATAGTCACTTTGTTAGATAGTTACTAGTTAAAAGTTTGCAATCACAGGGGTTGGAACTGTTTATGTTACGAGAAGTATCATAAACCAGTCATACAATACCAGGTATGACTGCCAGCGTTTTCTGAACAGATTATGTTCTGCAAGTGATTGCAGCGTCACTTTAGAAGACATGTGTAAAACCTTGACAATGTCAAAAGAGCGGCTATATTCGGTGATATCGAATAACACGTGTCTTCCAGTAGTCATATCTTAGCTGTTTTTATCCGAAATTACACACCATGATGTGTGCCTTTGTCAGTGTGTTTATCATTTCTTATGGGACGAACAGGGCAGTTTTATATTACAGTTACACAAAACCCCATTTACCTAAGTATGTTTTATGCAAGAGCAAAAATAAATGATGTTTTTGAAATGGAATGTGTTTATGTGATGGATGCAATCGATAACATCACCTATGATTTTGATGCCAACTTGATAATTTTGATCAAAATTTTCCCATTTAACTCTACAATATTTACCATTAGGTTCCAACTTCTGAGGTGTCTTGAATTTTGTATGTTTTAGCACAATGAAATTTTAATCCCCAATAATCGATGGCTCCGCATTCTTTCCTTCGATACTATTTATAACTTGCTTATTAATATTAGTCAATCCTAGT
The DNA here is from genome assembly GCA_946803715.1 of Beroe ovata. Taxonomy (NCBI): domain Eukaryota; kingdom Metazoa; phylum Ctenophora; class Nuda; order Beroida; family Beroidae; genus Beroe; species Beroe ovata. The sequence continues at coordinate 5,996 of CAMPET010000305.1, forward strand.
GGTAAGTTAAGTCATCATTTCATTAGTTCGTGAGCTCTGACGTCCGTTAAATCTAAATTGAAGTTCAGATTAAAATTTCAATTTCCTTGATTTGATTTATTCGCTATTTTATATTATTGACATTCCATTGTGTAATGAATTCCAACATTGTACGAAAATTAAGTGAAGTAGGGAATGCTTTTATTCATTACTGACTTTTAATTAAGGCTGACAGACTATGTTATGTGTATTTCTCCCTCGCCACAAAGCTATGAAAAGAGAAAGAATGAACAATTGATGGCCGAAGATGAACAACGGGAACTTGTATTCGAAGCAACTTGGGTATCTGAAGTGTTACTCTGATAAGATTGGCACTGATCAGAATGTAGGTGAACTTGTGACATCACTAAAATAGGATAATCGTATATTCCGCGTGTCAAAACCACAGATTTACTTTTGATTCTCACTCACCCATATATACAGGGTGATAAGAACTTGAGTGCTGCCGATCGGTTGGGAACTGCCATGACAGCCGCTGCTCTTCAACAGCACTTGTCTCTTTCACTTGGTAAAAACAGTTTCACCAATCACTGCGTGTGTGTGTGTGTGTGTGTGTGTGTATAAACAAGCTCTATTGATCTCTACAGCATAGGGAATGTTGTATTATAATACGAGAATGATGCTGTTGTTGTTGTTGTTGTTGTCGATGCTGCTGTTGTTGTTGTTGGTGTTGTTGTTGCTGCTGTTGTTGTTGTTGGTGTTGNTGTGTGTGTGTGTTGTTGATTTACAATCCATCTCGGTGGAAAATCGCAGTGTTTTATCGGTTCATTTCATCCTCCTTCAGGTTTAACGACATGTGCTAAACCTGGAGCTGCTCGGGCTAGGAGGAACAAGAGACCTGTCAGAAAGCCGGATGAAGAATACGTACTTGAAGATAAACCTCCTCCTCCAACACTAGGTAATAGAGATACTCTGTTATCAGAAGAAACTCGTGATTGGAAGTTGATGTGTACTACATTTCCCCAACAAAAACATGTGATCGCCCAGCAATGCTGGGTCAGCATACATATAATGTATGCTGGGTGGTCACATGTTTTCGTCAGGGAAGAAGTTTTCATGTTTGGGAATAATTTTTTGCCACAATAACAACCCAATCAATTGATGACACCGCGATGTCAGCACAGAGATACGGTCTAGCCGAACCCCCGCCGTCCATCCTATCGGAGGGAGAGTGGGCTGTGGTGAAGGAGCAGTCACTGGGGAGGGGAGACAACGCGGCGCCATGTGTCATCTGTAAGGAGGAGTTCGGTATGAGTGGCCAGGTCCTACTCTCGTGTTCCCATCTATTTCACAAGGTACGTTCATTTTGGTGTGCGTATTCTCGTGCGATAGATCTCATTTCACAACGTTTCTCCATGCTCTACTGCACTTGCATCACTAGATAATGCTAGTGTTGTGGGTTCATATTTCATGGTGATGGAGATTGATCCTTGTTGTATCACAGGCGTGTCTGAAAGCGTTTGAGCGGTACAGCGGACGAAAGACGTGTCCGATGTGTCGTAGAGAACAGTATGAGACGAGGATTATACACGAGGGCGCTAAGAGACACAAACATGTCGCTGCTACCAGGTATTGAAACGAGATACTCTTACATCACGGTGTACATAGTACATTATACATTTTACTTATACATTGTACAATGTACATTTTACTTATACATTGTGCAATACGTACATTGTTCAATGTACAACTACGAACATTGCAACTAATAATCCCTGCAATATTCAGGATACAGGCAGCTTGGAGAGGTTACACAGCTAGGAAGTGGTATTCAGACTACAAAGACAACAATCCACCTTCAGACCCTAAGCTCCGGGCTAAATACTTTGAGAGGAAGGTAAATAACTTGCCTTAAATGACATTTCGCAGTTTTGATATGGATTGCTCTTATGATTGAATCTTAGAGCACTCTTCTCAACTACTGTACGTTTAATCCTCTACCTTCTCCCTATAGTTGACGGGTCTCACTGGTAGGATGCTTGACATGGTTAACACGAGTTCAGCCACTACTGACCAGCTGTTTGCCGATATCGATGCTGACATTGCGCGCAGTAGGCGAGTCATGCAAACAGCTAATATCCTCTCTGAACATCGAATCACTGCGGAGAAATGGCGCCAAATTCAGGAGAAGGTACGGATATCGTTGAATATCATTGAACAGTCTACCCTCTCGTGAAAGGTCGTGGCCGCGTTTTCATTCCTGGGGTTTTTGAGAGGGAGTGGCATAGCCTAGCATATCCACTAACGTCGTTCTCTGATCATTCCCGTGAACTGATGTTATTGCAGATGGAGAAGAGAGGTGACGATGACTGTCCGATATGCATCGGTTCTCTGGGCACGAAACGACGCGCAACTACCCTTCTCTCATGCTCACACCTTTACCATACCACATGTATCGAGATGTTCGAGAAACTGACGACAGAGGGAAGTCTAACGTGCCCGGTTTGTAGGTGCGACTACGTGAAGAGACCTTTCACCAGTGGGAGAGCGTGATTATTAGTCATGGACACCAGATACAGACTCAAAGACAGTTAATTTTAGCAGAGTAGTGACAGTGTTTCATATCGAATTTATAGTAGTTTCTGTATAATCTATTCACACAAACTCTAATTGAAGCAAGTAGACCTTGATTGAGTAGGAACGAATGTCGTAGATCTATTCTTATTTATATCGGTTATTTCAATTCTATCGAGTGGGTTTCAGAATTGTTTTGATATGGTGTAAATATTTGTACATATCGGTTGTAATTTATTCATTGTTAACTATTTGTGAACTAGCTGTAAGACTTTTAATATGTACCAGCAGTAGAACTGAATCAGAGGGTTTGGAAGTTTTCAAATGGTAGTTTCCTCAGTACCTACACAATCAAGTGTGTTGCACAAATGTCATAAAACAAACGTCATGAAAACAAAAAGTCATCTACATTTCCTGAAACAATGTCTGAATGTTTACAATATCTCTTTCAGTCTTCAGAATTCTTCACTGAGAGTCCCGGATGTTGTATTTCCGTTTGAGTCTGTTCACTTCTCTCTTGCCCCGATTGTAGAGGGTAGGGGGAGTGGATATTGTGGTAGCTACAGCAGCTGGTACTGCAGTACCAGCGTTCAGACCCGGCTCACACCAGCTGCATGTGTCCTGGTTGGTGTGGATGTGGAGTTGTAGAGTCGTACTACCGATACGGATCTCGTCAAGGTGCGATAGTTCAAACCTGCGGAAAACAAGATTGTAGATTATTCGGTTAGGGACTTGTTATGTAACTGTAACTGCCGAAAACAGGATTGTAGACGTGGTTCAGTTAGGGAGTGTTATGTAAGTGTAAGGTGTTCTTAGTTTTAGAGTGATGTATTTACCTTTCGCTCACTTCCTTCTGTGGACTTAATCTCGTGTTATTGAGGAAAGTCCCATTCATTGTCCCTTCATCAGTAATGTAGTATCTGAATAGTGAGTGGTGTGAACTACATCGTTTAATCGATGAGAATTATAGGGTAGAGATTCGCGTCTATAGCACATACCTGTCTGCGCAGTAGGTAATAGTGGCATGACGCTTGCTGACACGAATCTCCGGAAATACTGCCACATGATTGCCCTCTGAAATCATTGAATAGTCTCCATGATTTCGAATTTATACATTCGAGCAGGATAGGAAATTTGACTGAAGCATCCAAAAAATATGACGGGAAATTGGTCCATTACCTCGGCCTATTGATCCACCCATGCAAGTGAATACGAACAACATCCCAGCGTTCACTTTGTGACACGATGTTTCTTTCACTATCGCTCGTATACAAGTCTTCGCATACGCTGAAAATTATATTATCCGGAAACAAACCAAACGCGTGTATTGAAAGCACCAGAACAATAATATGTTGAGATGTAACTTTGTAAAATGTGGGCGCTATGTACATTTTGACGGAAAAATGATAGCGCGCGCCACGCGAAGCAATATTTAACTGTGGTACCGGCCTACCTGATTTGATATCATCTGGTTTAGCGGTCGAGTGATAAATGTACTTTCCCTCCTGGAGTGTATAGAATACTGACATCTTAGTATCGTAGTACAAGCCAGAACTCTGACAGTAGTACAAACCTGAGGTGCGAGGGGTAATCAAATGTCAAAATTTGCAGAAATCAAGAATGGAGTTACCGTTATCAAAGTAATTTAATCGAGAAGAAAAGAAATAGGGAGTTACCGGTGTTTTTGTTGAAATGCATGTTCATGCTGGCAATGAACTCAATGCCACTGTCTTTCAAAGCATTGTTAGCGGCGTCCTGTAGCTCCTCTGTGACCCTGAACGAGATTTGAATTCAGCTACTCAGTACGAAAATGCAGGCACATAATTCGCGGGATATATCATATTGAACAGTTCCCCCATGTTTGCAGGGGGTTGGAACCTCGCTACCAGTTACCTCACTTAACATGATTTTAGATCTACGATAAATAGACAATGCAGAGTTTACATCTGATCAAGAATAGTGTAAATAGTGTACCAACGGGCTGTGTACTAACAGACTGTCATAAACAGAACAAATATGTCCAACTGAAACCGATACGTGAACAAGTAACAATAATATTTGGAACTGTTATTACGTTTGTTCCTCTGTTAACTCTCCCTCCTCTTCTTCTTCTTCTTCTTCATTCCTTTCATTCTTCTCTGCATTGGGAACGACTGACGTGCCCCCCGTTATGACACGTGACGACTTTTCATCACGTGACACGTCATGTCCACGTTTAGAGTGATAATGATACACGTTGTTAACTGTATCCCAGTAGTAGAGTACGTCATTATCGTCACAGTGGTATAACTGCGTTTCCTGGTACAGTACTAGGATCATGGATAATATGATAAGAACGCAATGATGTGCCTGCATCAACAGAACCATTACTTCCTCATGTTCATCATGGAATTGAGGAACCAGGCAATTGGGAATCTAACATATTCCAATCGGAGGGGGGGGGGTAACCGGGAGATAAAATTGGCATACAACTAACCGGATCGTAACTAAAACCGGACGATTTATGAATGAATTTCTTCCGTTGGTAATCGTACTCAAAGTCACTCCCGAATGACTTCAATAGAAGATGAGGCTCCACGGCCGACGTACACATCGGGCATTTAACTCCTGCGGGTTCAAAATTGTACAACGAAAATAAGAGCATGAGCTGCACATTGCAAAATTGTGAAACTAATTATAAAACACGTGTAAACTTATTTACCAACCATTTTCATCAGTCTGTGTTTCACTGCACTTTGCGCCGTGGCGTCTGGGCACTGCCGACAACTTTGCTTGCAGATCAGCCACATATCCTTGTAGGGTTAACTTTTCGGCTTCCGCCTGTTTTAGCATATTCTTGAGTCTCACTAAACGATCATCCGCGTCCACGGCCGTTTTTTGCAACTTTTCCGGCGACTTTCTATTGTCTTCCACAGACATCAGCTTATCAAGAGAAATTTGTCCCACTGAGCAAGCAGGTGATTTCATGTGGTTTTGTGATGACTGTTTCGGGGATGGTGATGACTGTTTAGGTGATGACTGATCCACTGAGGTCAAACTCTGTTTTATTGAAGGTGATTTCGCGCTAGCAATGCAGCTAGATTTTTGCACCTCAGTTTTTGGCGAATGAGAAAGCAATGGGCTGGTAGCTTTCTTAGGTTTATCTGGAAACGGTGGTCGGGTCATAACTCGCTTGCAAGTAGGATAGAACGGTTTCACCACGTTCTTTGGTTTGTTCTCAACAATGCTAGGAGATGGTTTAGGGGGAGCAACATGATCAGGGTCGGGCGTGAGTGTCAAAATGTCAAACTCTTCTGCCGCTGCGGTCTTGCTGGATAGAGATATGAAATCGTCCATTGGACCTAGAGTGAGCTGAAATAGATATTTCACAATTTTTACGAAGAAAATGTGTCAAGTCAAGCATTCAGCTTTGCAAGCGAAATGACCCTCAATATCATTTGGAAATTAACACAATATAAACGCGTAAGATTATCTTCAGTATTAAAATTTCATTTCTTTACTAAGGAAATGTCTGAGAAACTAGATATCATTTAATTATTACGATCAACGTTTTAAAAACTCAAAACTAGGAATTAGAGTAGGATATATCCTATTGGAATTAAAAATTAATAGATTGTCAGATTATTCACTTGAATTATTCCTATCGCAATTGACCTTCTTCATTATCGAGCTACGAAAGTAAGAACACCATACACTAGGTACCTATTATAAAAGCAATCAATAATTATCATATACCTATCCCACAATATGGGGACCTGATGATCGTAGTCAAAAGTAATTCCAAATATATAAATAAGTAATTAGAAATAGCCTATCATGCAATTACTACAATATATAGATTTCAGTCATTCATCTATCTATAGTGATTGATTTGAAAAGTGTATGAAACGGATCAGTTTGACTGTGAATCCGACAGTTATCAAAAAATCAAACATCTGAAACATTTTCAGTTCCATGAAGCTCTGAACCATGCAAGTTTTGAATTTCTGTCCCGGTTACCCTCTCATCATTATTGTTCTCACTGGATTGGAGAATACAAGTGGTCAATAAGTGAGATGGACTAGGATGCTTGTTTACCATATCACCACTCGTTTTCGGCTCCTCTTCACCATTGATGTTATCATCAACAACGTTCAGCAAGTTTAGTATATGTGTATTCCGACTAGAACATTCTGACTCGTTGTCGGACGAGAAGTGGACGTCAGCGTCCAGGGAGAAACTGACACTGAGACGTTCTCGACGACGACGACGATGACGTTGATTGTACGGTGATTTGAGGATACTCCTATGAGTGGGAGACGACGCTGCGCTGATGTCCGATTCGTTATCGGACTCCGAGTATTTCTTGTTAGATTCGTGAGATAGAACACTGCTTGAGTCCTCCAAGAGTTTCAGGAAACCACCTCGACTCTGTAAGTTTAGGGTTCCCTGACAAGGTGACGGCTGGAACGAGGGCATCTGAGCGTCCTCATCAGGGCGTGGATTGAATATCGGCTCCAAAGCATTTGTTAATGCCTCCGATATCGAGGGCCTCCTAACAGTTGGTTCGTCGAAGTATTTGAATGAAGAAATGAACGGTTCATTTTCTTTCCCCGACAGACTTCCTGAAGGAGATGCCTTCATCTGGATGAAATCACTGTCCAGAGGTTTTCGCCTGGGACTCTGGAAGTTGTCAAATGTCCCCGACGCAAACAGTGTTCTGATGGGTGAATTGTAAGATAACCGCTTGATCATCTTCCTGGCAGATTTGGGAGTACCAGGCGGAGTGAAGCTATGTTGTGAACTGGGTTGTGAACTGTGTTGTGAACTGTGTTGAGAACTGTTCTGTGAGCTGTGTTGTGAGTCATGAGGTGGGGTAACACGGGCATGCTCCGGGCTGCGGAACAACGAGGGAATATCCTCAGTGGACGATGATGGTGTCATCCGGGCTGGGGGACGGGTCGGAGTTTTGAAACCGTCCTTCACGATAAATGATTTCATAGCCGGCGGCTGGGTCTGACTACCGAAGAAGGAGGAAGCTCGACTGAGGACGCCGCGCACAGGAGACTCGTGAACGACGGGTGTGGCAGATTTCTGCGGAGTCACCACCTCCTCCCTTTGTCTTGCACGACTTGTTTTAGCGGTGGTGGGGTTCTTTACCTGTCGGGAAATGCATATTGGATACTTGTGCCCGTTATCATGTTAAACGCATTGCATATTCAATCTACTAAGTGAAGAATTTATTAACCTGTTTCTTGAGGGGTGTATCGAGGACAGAGTTCTTCCGGGTAAACTTCCTGCGTTTAGAGCTCTGTTTAACTTCGTCGGGGGTAGTGTCAGATGATAGATGTCGAGCATGTACACCGGACTGTTTCTGACTGCAGACCATCGCGGCTATTTTGTTAGGGTCGTCCCTCTCTGGCTTCGAGAACAGCTTGTTCCTCTTCTTCTTCCGCTTAGACGACTTCGGCACCTGTCGATAGTTATGTTTTCAATTTAAATCAGTATCTACTTATCTAGGAGATTTGAATGTAACATAATCTCGTAGATAAGTAGATACTTCTTCAAACTGATAAGATTAAATGTTATTTTACTTTATCAATAAGCAGAGCAGGGAACCTTGATAGAGAAACTGCTCTGGGAGAGCTGACATGGGTCCATCCAGCTTCTTTGTCTGGTGAAAGTGCTCTGTGAACTGGACATTTGGTCTGTGGACTGTGACGAAGTGGTGTCTTCACAATAGAGAGGCGCGTTCATCAGCTGTATGAGGATTAGAACGTGAGGGTCAGAGAGAGTGAGATGAAAACTCCACATGCACACTATAGGAGAAGACTATAGCATCTACTCACATGTAGTGACAGAACACTGCTGTTCAAACTATTTGAGTCGGAGCACAGGATATCTGGAACTTCCATCAGAAAACCGTCCTCATAGATTGATCGCAGTAACTCGCCACAGTCTCCGTGAAATTCCTCCAGTATCTTTGGTACGATATCATCAGTATTCGATACTTAAAAACTGAAAACACATATCCGATACCGAATTCGCAGAGACCGTTCTCAATACATAACTGATAGAGAGGATGTGTTACCTGATCGTTGAGGAACTTGAACATTTCGTTAGGCGAGGTAAGGAAGGAGAGGGACCTGAGAAGAGAAAGGGTACCATCCTTGGCATCCTCCATATCTTGAGCAGTACATGAGGTGAACTCACAATACCAAACAAGGTGAAGGACAACCTGAAACATAGTGAACTTCAGAAACTTGGTCAGGGAGGCCCGAAAGTTTGCCCTTTCGTAACAAAAAGTTTGATTTGGAATTCATCATAGCTACAAGCGATCAGGATCAATCTCTTACTGTCTTAATAACCAAAATCCTACCTGAATCTTGTGCTGCGTGACTAACGCAGCCTGGTTGTTTGAGTATTTCCTCTTTAGTTCTGTAGGATCCACCAACTCCAGCTTTATGTCGTTCTGATGCTTCCTCACGAGGGATATGATGTTGTTCCGTTGATAGAACAGCGGGGATGACTGACTCATTGCCTCGTCAGATGCACAGTTTGCGGGATTTTCACAGGAAGAAGACTCCAGAAGTGTCTCCAGCTCACAGTGTTTCTGCAGTGAGGTCAAGCAGTTAGCTAGAAGACTATAGTCTTGTTATAGACTGCTAGTAACTAACCCATAATTCATGAATCCGAGTAAGCTATTGCATGAAAATAAGTAAATGTACCGTTTCGGTGGTCGCCAATGATCGATTTGGAGCTTCATCGATGTTCAGATTATGGAAATCTCTTATCTGAGTCATAAGCTCGGAATCATCAACTGTTGGTAGTATGCTTCTGAAAGACAGCATGTATGGTACACACTAAGAGTTTATACGATGATGAGGGAGCAGTCCTCATCGGTTTCTCTCATTCCACTCACCCTGCTTCTACACCACTACAGTCCCACGCAACATCGTGTAGAGAATAAAGATCAAACTGAGGTTGCACAGATTTCTGTGTTTCTGTAGAATTCGCACCGTTACGTGTCCACAGTTGATCAGAGCAGTCGCTCATTCCACAGAGTACCGCCGCACCAATCCCAGGAAACTGTTGCACACAGTAAAAGCTCGTATTTCCGTCATTTCGGGAGGAAACCTGGTAGGGAAAACGGCGTATTATATAATTACTTGTTTACTCCGCAAGAATTCCATCAAGTTTTTGTGGTACATCAGTGACACTATCTCGTAATATGAGAAGGCTATTATGCCCATTCCAACACTCGGCGGATTCTGTTACACAATGCTGACCCACTATATCCTTATATCGTACCACAAAGGAGGTGACGGAAAAAGACATCAATTCCTTGTCCAGAACGACAAAGTAGCAGTTTTCGTGGCGCAGGTAGTCAGTTATCTGATCAAAGTTGATCTCCATTCCTTCATAGATCAGTTCCGATATTTGGGTATGTGATTCTGCTGCTTCATCCAGTGGGAAAAGTAGCAGAGTCACTGGATCCTCTGTTGCGAGCAATCCTTGCAGTGAAACCTGGTGGCTCGGGCTTCGCGGCTTGTTCAACAGGAATGATCTGAGAAAATTGATAACATCACGGATGGTACGCCTGGATTCAATATACATGGAATCATATTCAACTCACATACCTAACACATTACAAGACCTGTTCAAACACATTACATATTGATTATCGAATGTTTGTAATAAGAGTTTTCATTTATCGAGCCAACAATATGGACAAACCTGAAAACTTGTCTGAACCAGTAAACAGCCAAATCACAGCAAAGGAATTCTGAGGGCACTACACAAGGGTGTTCTTTCGAAGTTTTACTGCTAAGAGGCTGTTCAATGTCTAATCGAGATTTAAGGCCTTCTAGATAACTTATGTCCAAGTAGACAACAGTAACTTTCTTTTCTTTTTTCAGATGAGAAGTCATTGACCTTATACGATCACTGAAAATGTTGAGTGAGTACATACTACGTGGAAGTCGAGAATCACAGTCAAACACTGTCATCAATTAACTTAGAGTTGTTATAGTATTATAGTGTAGCATAATATTTGATCAAGCCATCATAAGGAGCACTGACCTGCTTCCCATAGCAGATGATGTCAGAATGAATAGAAAATTCTCCGCGTCCTCTTCCCAAGAGAAATCAGAAGAAACAAGTGTCAGAACCTCCTCCCAACTCCTTACAACAGCACTATTATTCTTTCTGACTTCAGCCTCATTCTTCTCGTCTTGAGATGTTTGAGAGAGGACAGAGTCCTTGTAGATCTTTCCCGGTCTTTGATCACTTGCCGACTTGCATAGGTCTGATAGGAGTCGTTGCGCGGACTTGACAGCTATGTTTTGGGGTGATAGCTTCTTGTAGATTAAATCTACCCAACCAGATCTAAAGATATGATAGCCCCATAGTATCTGAAATAAGAACATTGTTATGATGCTATGATAGAAAGCTATTAGCTAGAATGTACGCATGTCAGAAATAATCAGATTTGACACTCACATTCTGATTATTGTAACAAAAGTACAGAAGTATCCTTATGATCAAAAGATGAATTTTTTGAGCGAGATTATCTTCTTTTTCATTCTGGACATTCGCCAAAAATCCCAGTTTCAGTTCACTCATAACCAGAAGTCCACATGACGATTGCTGGAAACGTGTTTTCAGTTGGAGATGTCCTGGGATCGCACTGTGGCACGGCGGGGGTTGAGTAGAGTGTCCTAAGTCCTTCTTGTGCGGCTGGCAGATCACATTTTGAGATTCATACAATCAGCGACTCAGGATGTGACATCACTGCTTCATCGCAGGAATCCTAGATATAGGTTTTGAGATGTGTAGCAGGTCATATAATCATTTGATTTTACTGTGAATCGATGGCTACCTATATGAGGATTGAGGATATAGGTAACACAAGAAAAGAACCCATCTGTAAATTATTGTAAGTTAGACTACAGTACGGTAGGCAGGTCATGTCATAAATAAAATGATACTGTATCTCATGAAAATTGATCAAAAAATCGCGTCCAATTTCAGAAGAGTCTGCCTTTTGAATGGAAAGAACAATCATATATGACGCCACAAAAAATGACAAGCATCCCATCCTCATCCGTCATCCCAGATCTTCTGCTCCGATACTCTCTTTGAGCAGTGTTTTGATTCCAGTAGCCAATCTCAAACAGGCTTCCCAGCTGGTCTCGATACAATCTCTGGCTTGAGACTGCTCAATACGTCCCGTCTGTTTCAGGTATGATATTTGAGACAATGATGGCAATATAGCCATGTGAAACCCGGCTCCACCCTGAATTTTGCTCTGAGGCCCATACTCTTCTTCTCCACTAGGGTCAACAAGGAGGTCTTCAGCTTCAAAGAATCGAATAGTTGTTCCTACAACCAAGTCCTTTATTTCTATATTGGCATTGGCTACTGCAACGGATGCTGCTGTCAGTGCCAGAGGTAATACCCCGCCGTCATCTTCTATAACTTGTACCGAAATCTCTATCTGAGCTTTTGGAAATCGTTCTAACAAAATAACACCTTCCATGGCATCGCAAATGCATTTGGAAATGACCTTTTCTTCAAAGTTCTGTCTTGGTTCACAATAGTGTTGTCTTGAAAAAGGCATATACTTGAATTCACAAAATACCTTTCCTTTCAAAGAAAACTCCTCCCGTTTCACGATTTCTTTAGGACCATAAACAGCTGCTATAAGCTTCGTATTTCCCATTTCCAAATAAACGGAACCCTGTGCCTTGGTTATAATTCCAACTTTCAGGAAAAGTTGTCTCAACTCATTCCAATTTCGACCATCGAAGTGGGTCTTACTTCTTTCTGTAGCTTTTCTCTTAGACGAGTTAACTTTAATGAGCTTAGGTGGCTCAATGGCGTCTTCAGGCCCACAGTTTCTTTTCGAATCCGGCATACCTAGATCTGCGAATAAGTATTATTAACTGTTAGAAAAATGAATTGTGAGTCGATGAAGTGGGAACAATTTGTAATAGGTAACTCTGAAGGTCAGACAAAAACCAGCAATAGATAAGCACTAAGCAGTCAAGTAACAATGATCATATAACTCGCAATAGGCAAATTGAAAAATCAAATCAACAGATAATTAATTTGATTGCCTGATAAAACATAGTAACCTAACTACAAACTAGATGAAAAACATACAGAATTAGATAGAAGAACATAGGATAAAATTTCTTTACTTTTCGAAATAAAACAAATAAGACGATGAAATAAGAGCATTATGAACACTTAACACTAAAATTATTAGACTAAAATTATTAGACATTAAAAAACACTCCTTTAAGCGACCAATTGCAATGGCAAAATATGGCAGGTGGGGTTTGAGGTCAATTCCTTCCTCAGCTGATGCTATCTTCTGACGAAAATCTGGGCCAATTCATTAAACTCTGTTTGCTGTTCCCTGGCGAACAATTTCTCTTTCAACTTGCTATCCCGCCGACATGCCCATGCAATGAAGATATCAAAATCGAATGGATCATACTTGAGTGTCTGTTTCACTGTGCTCAGCACATGTGTCCGGCAGAACTTTGATAACAGATCGACCTTCAAGTTTATTTCAGTCAGCCCCATATCTCCAATTCTTTTTAAGAAATCGCCGTTTTGATGAAACATTGCCATCTTTTCAACCAATCTTCCGACAAATTGGCCATGGCTTTTCACTTCCTTCAACTTGAACTTTGTCGTTTTTGACCTAGATTCTTTGTCAAAGTACTTCTCAATTGTGGAAGTTATGAACACTTTTGATTGGGTAACATCAATTATCGCAAGAGGAAAATCGTTTTTTCCAATCTCTCTATGGAACTGCATACTATCAAGAATTTCGCCAGGATGACTCTCATACATGAGTGATTGATGGTATACGTAGCTGTGATATTGGGTGTGGTGGGAAAGCGGGAAGATTGAGATAGCTTGATCTTCACTCGACATGATGTACGACAGCATGAGGCACACTTGCTCAATTTGTTGCAACTGCGTGCTCATACCGATAACAAGGGAATATCCAGCACATCGCAGTACTCCTTGATACATAAATCGGAGGAAGTCACTTCTTCTGATAGAATTTTCAAAGTAGTGTAAAGGTCTGGAAACCTGATCGAGCGAGTAGTATATCAAATCGTAAGTTATGATATCAAGTTTTAGAAGCATACTTCCTAATCTCTCTGAGACCCCTCTTAAATTTCCCGGCATCAATATTGCTTGATGGATCGTTTCTTTTATACATTTACTAGATCGTTGGAGAAAGCTCCATAGCTTTGTAATCTTGGATGCTCTTTCCAATGGAAAAACAAATGAGAGGCAAAATAAGCTGTCTGCCAGTCCACTCCTCACGTTGAAAATTATTGCCAGAATTATTATTTTCTGCTGATATAAGAATAAAAGTTTCCGTTCCCTATCTTGACCACTGACTGGGAAACTTTCATCAATTTCCCCAGACAGAACGTGCATGTTGACATAATTGATTAGCTTCTCATCAACGGATTTCGACTGTGCATAGCATTTGATGAGGTGCGGTCCAAGGATATTGTCCCATTTGTTAATTACTATGTATTGGAATGACTTGAGCTCATCAATGATAGTTATCTCACCATCATTGAAACCTTTCAGAGCAACAGTTCTATCAAAACGTTCGGTGTATTCACTGAAAGGATTCTCGGAGTCAATATAAGTCATTGTTTCACTGGTAAAGCGACCATAGCTACTATTCGTGCTAGCTTCGAGGGTAAATTCAGATGTTGTCATTACGAACAGTAGCCATGAAACTTCTCCTTAGACGTCTAGGATAGGAGAATAGTCTAATTTCTTGTAGCTCCGTTTTAGATCTTTTTGTCGGTAAATAGTCGATACAACAAATACTGCATAACACCTGGAGTCAGTGCCAACAATGACAACACAAGTAGATAAGTATTACATTTCCACCAAGGGAAATGATGAAACATGAGACTTATATCGGTAAAATTTTGAAGTTTTCAATGAAGCATTTCATGAATGAAGCATTTCATGATGTGGATAGACATCATGGGGTCAATAAAACTCCATAGGAGTGATAGAAATCAAAACATAAAAACGCCTTAGATATAAGTGACCTATTGAATTAATTAAGTGATAGATAGTTATGCAATGGATAAATCTATTCTGTGACCAATGACGACCCTAACGTAGTACTAGATATGTCACCTAGCTGGCAGGGACTCGCAACCCGGACAATGGTGTAACATGTCATGAACAAAAATGTCACAAGCATAGCAGTAGTAGCTGTAACAGGACTCACAACGATAAACATGCTTCTCATCATCAAAGGTGCTGCTGCATCCTGCACAAACAATTGATTCGTCAATAAGGTCTTCCGTGGGTGTTTCCGAGAACTGGGCCAAGGGGAACAAGTGATGGTAAGATCGTGCAAGGTGCGGTGCACACACCAGTGTCAAACTGCACACCCTGCACTCAACTGGAATTTCGCAATATTTACTGGCACATGTTGGGCAAGTAAAACCCCTTGTGCTAAGTTCAGATTTGCTCTTCTCGTCAACATGACATTGACAGAGAGCCAGAACACCATCGGTTGCATGTGGCGGGAAACCCATTTTGACAAGAGAAGGTTCCATCGTAGGAGTGGCAGCAGGAGGCGCACAGTGAAGTCGGAATAGTTCTTGGAGATGCTGCTCATCTAACATGACATGGTATGATCCATTTGTGGCAGATGAAACCCTGTTGAATATCTGAACTGCTGCACTCAGTCCTATTACAGATACTCGTATATTCGACTTGGATAAACTAGCCAGAATATCTGTGATGGGTTCGGGATCGACACTTGTCAGTGAACCTGCCACAATAACCACCTCTCTACTGGCATATGATGGCATGCTCGATAGAGACTTGTAAGCAAGGGTCAGTCCATTGTACACTGAAAATAAGCCCTCACACTCAGATAGAGCTTTGATATTCGATACATGCTTGTTGATATTGCTACTGAGGTCTGATATTTTTTGGCTCTTACCATTTTTAACGGCAATAACACCAATTTGAGATATAGGATTCTGATCATAAAACTCCAAAATGAATTGTTCAGATAGTTTTTTGAGGCACATAAAGCGAGTTGGCTTCAAATCAACGTCGTCCATGTTTTGAGACTGATCCAGTATAAGAAATACATGGCGCATGACACCAAGCTTCACATTGGACAAACGCTGGTGCAAGAGTTTCCGTTTTTCACGTTTTGCACTGTTTGCTGTGTTGTCAATGAGACCACTTTCAGTTTCTTGGATGAGCTCCCAAGTTTTTTCGTAATTTCCTTCCCATCTGTACCCATCCTTGTCTTCATCCATACTTTTTCTGATTTTCAAGCCACTTCAACTGAGATCAGTGAATTCATGTAAAATTATATCAATTATCAATCTGATCATTGATCAATCCTATGTTTAAATCATTGAGTTTATTTAAATTACTTCTGAAATGAATCGATTGATTCAAGTGCGAAGAAACAGGGAAACAATGCATAAATGAAACGTAAAATTACAAATAAGCAATCTGATTCAGTTGGTATAGGCTGATAGTCAGATAAATATTCAGAGTTTAAAAAGTATAATTTTTACTGTAACCTATGATGATTATTCCCTTTGAATTTCGGAGTCAATGAGATGATAAAGTTAAGCTTACACAACTTTGACCTATCAGCAGAACCTATCACAACTTTTTCCTTTTACCCTTCGCCTTATTTTGTAGACGTTTTGGTTTGCTACTTTGAATCTTTGTGAATTTCTCTTTTAACTTTTTTCTAAAATCAAAGTCTGCAGCAAGTTCATCAACCAGCGTCTTCTGCCTCATTTTCTTAGGTATCCGGCTGGAGAAGAACTCTGATTTATCTTCGACAATTGTACCAATTTGAACTGCTGATGGCAGCTTCTTCTTGTAGTCCGAAACATTTGAAAATGATCCTTTCCCAATAAGATTCCTGCTCTTGATTATTTTTAAGTCTCTCTTCAACTCGTCTGTCATCTCCGAGGGCTTGAAATCAAAATAATTCTTTCCGAGGGTTTTGCTACGCTCCACTCTTCTCTCTTTTTTGAGCATTCTACCACTTTTTTCAAAGTCACTGATTTCAACTTTTCCGATTTTTTGTTTCCCATCGTATTCAAAAGATTCGAGATCAATTCCAGGGTCTATTTCAGACGATAGAGAATCAGATACTTGATTAGCATTCTTTATTTCCACAAAACTCTTATTTTGTATGATGGGATTTTCAGAACTTGTTTCAGCAACCTTTTCATCGAAACACGATCTAAAAACTGAAAGAGCATATTCAACGCCTCTCTTGAGATCTGGATCCATCTTCTGATCGATGCTCTCCATTGTTTCCGTTTCCATGAACTCGCCTATACTAGGCAAGCAGGAAGTTAGAGTTAAATCTTCACAACTCAACTAGAGAACTTGATAAAATGTAAGTTCAACTGTAAAACACGTTCTGAGGACAGAAAAATTACCTTCGCGTTATCGAAGTGCCAATATGTCATAACAATTTGAAGCCACTTAGTATTGACATCATGATTTACAATATCCATATCATGCATACTCAATAGGTAGTGTACAATGTCTATATATTGGTAGTGTACAATATCTATCATTTATCACTGACATCGTCTATTATATTACATGAAATCTTCTCAGTGAGCTATATCAAATCGAACAATAAATTAAAACCTATTTACAATTAAATACAAGGGGCATCTGAACCCTGACCTCTGAAAAATGATCAAAAATAATCATGTATATATAATAACATTCCGCCGTGGGGATAATCAATCAGCTCTTTGATTGCTTACACCCTTGATCTTATCCCTCAACTCGGAGATGCTGAGAGTAATCTTGGTGACCTCAGGGGACAACTCAACCACATTTCCTACATCCCAAAGTGCGGGCGAAACCACTCCTCTGGATCCAGGCGACTTCTTCGGAGGAGACATATCAGGGAGTGGCGTGATAACCTCTTCCTTGACTTCAATGTCGTCCGTACAGACCAATTTGATCATTCCTCTCTTGATGGCAGGTATTGGGTATGCACTGTGTAGGCGCTGAAAATGATCCAGTTTAGCTATTAAAGTGGATAAAGATATTATAGCCAGTTTGGCCAGCGGAAGTCATATAATGATAGAACGTACCATCATCCGGTCATACTCGTCTTTGGAAAGGTAGACCTCTTCCTCCTCCATAGCTTCATTGATAGCATTCAGAGACATGGTAAGCTTCAAACTAGTTAGAGAGTTATAAGTTTGGTTTAAATAACAATTTGAATAAATATGCTATTATAGGACAAACTTCAAAGTAAAGTTATTTTTCCTCATCAGTTATGAGAAATTTAACTTATCTTGCATCATGGCGCCTTACAGTTGCAAAGCTCAAAAAATGAAACAAAATTGTTTAAAAAACAGAAAACAAATATTTGGATCAACCATGTAAGAGTTAAAACAAACTTTTGCAAAAATATCGAAACTATGAATAGTATGCAGAATAACCATTGAGTAAAGCCAAAACTACCACAATCATCATCAACTAATAAGGCTAACAAAAACAATGCTATAGACGGTCATGGTAAACTCCATCATTCTATACCTACATATGAGATGTTTTCAATCCAGCATTCAATCTCCATCTTATTCTCATATCATACAGTACCTACTACCCAGTAGGTACTTATCCTACTGATGGAATGATGGCTACTGGATAGTTATTGGAATTGAATAACGTATCTTCCATTTGAAACCGTCCATCTTCTAGAAACGTTGTATCTTCTGAACAAAAATAAAATTACGCGGATTATGATCGATTCAGCAATGTCTTCACTAACCGCTCTTGTGAATTTAAGATAATATTAACAGGTGTTAGTATTATTATTAGTAACAAGCCGAATTTCAAACTTCGAGTAAATTTTCTGGTATTTGAAGTACATGTTCTTGGAAAAATTGGACAAAAATATTCATTAAAATTGAATTCATTCATTTGATAGTTCACATGTATGATGAAATAATTAATTGGGTAACTAAACTATTAAACAGTAAACAAATAATAATATTCCACAAGGCATAACAAACCACTTCTTAGATGCTTCCTTAGCAGCCAACTCAATACTTTCTATACTTAGGATACTAATAGCATCAGCATCTCCTTCAATAACTGTCATTGAACATTCAATTATTCAGCAAAACCAATGAATTCAATCAAACATGTTTCCACTACCTATGTCAGCATAATAACAGCAATGAGGAAGCCACGTCATCCCAAAGACTCCCTCTATAATCCCATTTCATATTGTAAGCATAATGCATGTGAATATCACTTTGCCATCTTCAATCTCCAACTATTATATGCTGTACAATCAGTCGATGAGAGTAGCAATCAGAAAACAAGCAAGGTGCAGGGAATGTGTGTGAGTGTGTGGGTGTGGGTTGAACTGAGGGGAAGAAGCCAGCCCAGCCACGGGGTCGTGCTACATGGGGGCACTGTCCTCCCAGTATGAGGAGTAGGGGTAATCCTGGGAGTCTGAGAGTGGGGGTTCGCTAGTCTGATACAGGGTACAAGTCAGAGTTTCCTCTAGGATCTTTGACTCGGGGAATTCTATCTTAGTTTGCTTCCTTTCTGTGGCGTACATTATGGAGGTACATGATATCTGAAGGGGGGGGTCATCAGGAAGGCATTCGTAAAGTTTTTGAACATTGGTACTGTTGTACGTTATAATTGTTATCAAGTTGTAAAGGACATATTATTTGTGACAATCAACTAATCGAGGTTTATACCAGATAGACGAACAATCGAGAACAATCAACAAACCTCGCTGAGTTTCTTGCCGCCACCGTAGAATGTCCAGCAACAGATCTCATTCCGACCACTGAGGTCCCTAATAAAACACAATCTGTTGTGGTGTTGGGCTGATAACTTGTCGAACAGCTCAATGTTGCACAGCAACGTGTCTGCGGACTTTCTGCGGAGGATCAAATAGTTATCCGGCAACAATAAATTTGCGACTGAAGAGGACAAGTTTAGTACCAGACTTGATAAGTGTGTTTTGTGAAATGATAGACACTCACTCAGTGTACGAAAACTTGTTGTTAGATCGATTGTAGGCAAATCGCACGACAGGAGCCTTGATAGAAAGGAAAAACTTCTCAGGCATCGGCAAAGTCAGAACAGGTATTTTGAATTTGAAATTTTCCAACAAGTAGTGTAAATCTCGGTTCTCATTCGCTTCTTTGTCTATTACGTCTTGCAACTGTTTTATAACGTCCTCTAACAGGTAAAACTGTGCCTCTTTCTGTCGGAGAGAAGAAGAATTGTGAGAACCAAGAAATTTTAGAATAGTTTAATGATGGCGCGGGGAATAATGAATAAACAGAAATCTGCTTGAAAAGGGGGTGGTATTCAACAACAAATCTACTGCAAATGATCAGGAATTTCACACGTTAACAATAACAAATTACCAGTAATTCGTAAAGGTCCTGTTTATTGGAAGGTATCCTCAATGCACCGTCCCGCAGATAGTTCAGTATCGTACCAAAGTGTTTGCCATCTCGGTCGATCAGCACGTAACCTGCACAATTACTACAGTTGGAATGAATTGTTGGAATGAACCTCTTATCAAGATCATCTGAATGCGAACATTCATATCAATCAACGAAACATGATGAGACCTTCGTCATCAGTTAGGACATCGACTGTACCACTGAACATTCTCTGAAGCATGGAGCCCTGAGCATGTCGAGAACTGACCAATGTCTGAAGTGTTGTCTGAAATAGGGAACCTCCGACGTTTAACTTTACATACTTCTTTCCACCGCTGAAGAAATAGAGTTGGGGTTAATTGAAACGGGCATTTAACTACAAATGAGGAAGGAAGGGGTGATGTCTGACGTCTGTGACTTGACAGTTGGCATGACTGGTCGAACCGTAGTTCGGTATTTGTTACACTCACCGCAATGGAGAAGTTTCAATCACTGGAATCTTGCTACTTTCTCCCATTGCTGAGAAAATAAATATTTGATTATCAGTAACAGCGATCGATGAGAACTTACTAATAGGTCATTATTTCCAGTTGACTGCCATAGCCCCTTAACAATTATTTAAGATGTGAATGAAACGAATAGAGAT
This sequence comes from Beroe ovata, assembly GCA_946803715.1. Taxonomy (NCBI): domain Eukaryota; kingdom Metazoa; phylum Ctenophora; class Nuda; order Beroida; family Beroidae; genus Beroe; species Beroe ovata. The sequence continues at coordinate 26,687 of CAMPET010000305.1, forward strand.
TCAGTAGACTGAATACTGAATATAGATAGATTAACGAATACAGTACTTCGTAGTTAATATAATGCCAAATGACATTCCTATATCAATGAATCAATATGCCCACTCTAATTATTAACCCGATCAAATGTGCTCACGGCCCACAGGAGGGAAAAACCAGTAAAAATTTTCGCCAGAATGACCACTGGCAGTGTCATTGCAGTTCATTGAATACAGCTTATGAAAGCTCATGGTATCCCAGGGCCACAAGCTCTGATACTGTACATGGGATAAATACCGCTCTACAATGAATGCTGTAAAAACGACAAGTACTGATGACATTCTCTTCTTCGACATTACTCGTACCACTAGGGCATTGTTAGCAAGCACGAAGATATACGAAAAAATCAGTAAGTTGGTGTTCTGCGACCACATCGCACTTGGAATAGCGAATAACTTTGCATAGGAAGAGATCACCAAGCTAAACACGAGGTCCTGTATTCCTCTGACTCTGAGTAACAGCACTGCAACCATAACTATCGTGCTGTGGTAGGCTATAGTTTGAACCAAGACTTGACCAAGTCGAACCATGAACTTCATTTCGAGGACGTGAAGATTCAGTTTTTTGCCCGGCGTATGCTGTTCGTGGAGCCAGGTGATATAAGTATCTGCCATGAGTGTAGCAAGGAACAGTAGAATGATGGTGCGAGTGTAGTAGCTGATGAGAGGGGGGTTAGGTGGGGTTCTCTTGTCACGGAGTGAAGCCAATGGGGGAGCCGTGTTGTTGCTGTATTTAGTAAATACTTCCCGGTCACAGGTTATTTGCCTGTGGAGTAAACGTAATGTTAGTGCCTAGACGTATGAAGTAAGGTAGTGATCTCTCACAATACGGATATAACCACACAATTGAACTATAACTGCAGTAGTTACAATGATTTTCATCATATATACGGAGATGTGCTCTGGACATCAATCTCCGGACTACCTCCTATTGAAGACTACATGTCGGTACACATTAGTCTTGAGGAGCAACATATCAAGGAGTACCAGAACTCCGTCATACTCGATATATTTGTCAACCACTGAATCGCATTCCGCACATTGCGAGAGTTTCAGTACGGAAGCGGATATCTGTTCACAGAGGTGCCCGTTCTCATAACCACACTCAACACAAACAAACATCCTCCGTTACATGGTCCTAAGGCGGCGTGAACTGGTCATTAATTACATTGAAATGCAATAGAGCATTAAGTCAGTTTTGATTTCATAGGGTAGTATAGGTAAGCATTAAGGACATAGAAACATAGGATCAAAGGGTTTCTTCAAAATCGAATCATGAAATAACAAACAGCGATGAACAAATTCAATTTACAAAATCAACTCAAAACATAGAAACAGATCTAAATCTAAACGAATAACAAAACAATCTGGGTTAAAATATGACTCTTCAATGTCCACAAAAAATTCATCAGTCTGTCAAGGAACTCAGAACGCAGTATGAAAATTGTTCCGCATCAAATCAATCAAAAACATGGAAAAAAATTTGCAAATTGATAAAATACACTAGCCAATCGTAGTAATTTAACAGATAAAAAGTAATCATATACTACTGGGAAACTCATATACTACGGGGAAACTCAATTCTCGATGTCTCTATTATCGGTGATATTGAAAATTATTACGTCTTGCATACCATCAATCAAACTAGCTTTATTTCTCATCAAGGAAATACATGAAAAATCAAGTTATTACGCTTCGATGCATCATACAGCTATGCTGCAATGATCAATGACCATATAATACTTTGTGGGTTCATGTCGTGACCTTCCTAAAAAGTTAACACACATATTAGTGTAGAGATCTAGCAATCCATTAGCTTCTATTTGATCCATTGATTGGAGTTGTCTATGAAGCTCAGCAATGACTCCCAAAGTTGTGTGGAATCTTCAAAGTATGAAATATGAGACTGCGCAACACTATCGAGCAAGTTTCTGCAGTCCTTATCCTTGTTGATCTTCCATCTCTCAATATCGGATCTCACTGAGGCACTGGCAACCTCTAACTCGTCACTGGCTGACTGTAGAAAATAACGAATTTGTAGAATTTATTTGATTGCAACAGTCCAAGAAAGAGAAGAATTATTTGCTAAGAAACAAAGCTACACCCTAAAATTCATAACCAACCTCCCCATCAGCACTGAGAGTGGCTACTTCTGATTTCAGTTTTTCAACCTTCTCCTCTTTGACTAGTTCCGGCTTTTTCCCAAAAAGAGTAGCAAAAGACTTTCCAGGCTCACTCTCTTCAAGTTTTTCCAGCTCTTTCTGTTTTCCTAGGACTGCTTCTGTGAAGTATTCCTTAGTGACCTGAAATGTTTAAACATAATGAATTCTGTAAATATATTTTTGCATTTATTTTCATTAGAATCATTCATGTTTCACTCCAAGCCACAGTGATTGCTTACCTGTAAATGATCTCTTGACTTCAAGACGTTGCGTACCGTATTAACATATAACTGGTACTCTTTTATACTCTCAGTAAATATCTCTTCCTTTGTTTGGACAAGCTTTTCCAAACCAGAGCTGAGCTTTGTTGTCACCTCACCCAGCCTTGTTAATATTGGCTCCAAATCACCCTTGATGTAAATTTAAGGTCATATTACATGCAAGTATTCAATATACACAACATTAAATTCCATTGCATTATTTCACCAAGCTAATTGAAACAACTTACCTCTGAATTAGCCCACAATGCTATACAAGGTGGAAGCATATTGAGGGCAATAACTAGTTCATTCTGTTCACTGTCTAGTTTGGTTGAATGCATCGATAATGAAGTCAAGATCTTCCCGAACTCATCTATGAACTCAGAAGTGTTCTTGAAAGGGCTGTTTATACTAGATACTGGAATTTGAGGGATGGTGAATCTTTTGAGAGAAACAGCCTTTTTCTGCTCAATTAGCTCGACTTGCTTAGCAGACAAGAAGGCAAAGAAGTGTTCACTGGTTGATAGAATAGGATGCTCAGCAATTCTACTTAGGAACTTGTTCAAAGCCAGTTGTCGTAATCTCAAGAAGTTTGGGTCATATTTCTTGAAAATCTTTTTTTGAGGAAGTGGTGGAATTATGTTTGATGTGTAGTGTTGAACCAGAGTATTTGACAACCAAAGGAAATCTTGATATCTCCTTCTTACATGGAATTCATGCTGAAGAAAGCTTTCTCTAGTGGTTTTAGTGACAACTCTATAGGACACAAATGATTCTGCTGCATGCTTTTGGGCATCATCCACCACTATTTCAATATCTTCTTCAAAGTGTGGTTTATCATAGATACTAATGGATGAAAATCGTAGATCCCTCAGACTCTCATAGTCCTTTACTTCTTCATTTATATTTGAATCTTTGTCTGAGGAATGGGATTGTTTTGGATCAATTACACCTTTGGACATAATGTTGATGTCTTCATACTTAGAAGATCCATTCACTTCAATGGTTCCAACTGACACCACCATGGGTGAATTTTTTGATTTATTCTCAGCCATCTCATCATTTGTGGATGGTTTTGACAAGTTTATATCATTGAGTTTTGGGAAATTATCAACAGCCTGAGGCAAAAATTCTCCTTCACCTCCTTTTTCTGTTCCATGATCCTCCCCAACAGAAGTTGACTCAGATATACTGGTGAATGGATTTTCTTTCTCCTTAAGAGATGAAGACCTTTCAAACTCAAATTCGTGGGAACAATTTGGTGAATTTTCTTTCTCTTCTAAATTATCACCATCAGCATTATCACCAATGGATCTGACATCTTCTTCACCTTTTATTTCATGAGTTGATGAAGGGATTGCACATCCTTCAGCAGCATCTTCATCAGCTACATTCACACCTTTGCATTGTAGTATTTTTTCATCCATCTGTACTCAGTTCATGCTTAGCCCTAGAGACATTATTCGGAAAAATAAAAAAAGGGTGATTACCTGCTATCATAACAAAACATCAACAAAAGATTTTATAAACCTGTCATCATCACTTTAATTAGTATCTGCATCGAAGTGTAAGAACATAAGCACACAGCACATATTTGAATACTGGTCCAGGTTCAACTACTATACTACCCATGTCATTTTTCTTCTCACGTGGCATTACACTCATGAAATAACAATACATTAGACCCTGTCAAGTCAAGAATTATTCAGGGCTTGCATCAGCTGTTGCCAGACATTATTTGTCCGCTGTTTCGCTTTGCGCCTTCATTTCGGCCTTTGATGAATCAATGAAGGCGCCCGAAAGTCGAAAAATGGAAATAATCTGTAAACTATTATTTGTAGGGGGCGAACGAAAAAAATTGACTTCAACAAAATGTGACAAACTTGGTATCAAAATGATCAGCAGGCTGGTACCAACTCGGAAAATGAGTTTCGTTGCCAGAAATTGTGATTTGAAAGAGTTGTGGGAGGTAGAAGAACAAGGACTGGGCGCATAAAGTGCAACACCAAAATTTTGCGAGAATATGCCAAAGTTACAAGGTCGGTCGTTAAAACAAAATAACTAGTGACTCTTTTGTTCAAACTCAACGATAAGCCACGGAAATCAAAGATGAATGTTTCTCCAAGCTAACATCAAAGGATTCAGCTCAGGAAAGACATAGAATAAATCTGACAGCTGCATCTGAAAGCTCTCATCACACGCCTGTGGGTGTATAGTTCATTATCTGATGGGTTTGTTGTATTTTGCCACTCAAAAGGACTCGTAAATAGAGATTTTAACTTGTGGACAAAACCCTATGGCACCAGCACCTTCCCTTTGAGCTATCAGGCTGAAACTTTGAGATTTGATTGATACTTATGCTATCAACAAAGCAAGTTGAAAATCAGCTTTCTGAGAGATTCCTAAGCTGAGCTATGAGCTGTTGAAAACTTCAAGTAGCCATAGCTTCGGCTAACAATGGGGAATTCGGACCATTTTAACGAGTCATGACCAGCTTTGTTTTCTCTACCTGGTGACAAAATTTCAAAACGATTTGTTAAATATATTCGAAGATAAGTTCGTAAATGTGAAAAACACCGTGTTACAAAAGGCCGTAAACGTGCTAGTACTTTGTGCGCACGCGCCGTTGTTACCACCCTATGTTTCGGCCTTCGATGAAGGCGCGCGCAGGAAACAGTGGACAGATAACATCCGACAATATTGCGATAAACTAAAGTTAAAGTCTAGTTAAAGTTTGTCGATCGATGATAGACCCTGTCGAGAATTTCGTTTTGCGCGCGCGCGGCGCAAACTTATTTTGCCGGATGTTATCTGTCCACTGTTTCTTGCGCGCGGCGCCTTCATGTTTCGGCCTTCGATGAAGGCGCGCGCGCCGCGCGCAAGAAACAGTGGACAGATAACATCCGGCAAAACTTATTTTCAGACAAACTTAAATTCTCAGACAAACTTATTTTCAGACGGCTGACGCAAGCTGCTTAGCTTCGCGGCTTGCATTGCAGCGCGGTCTAGCATGTCTGGCGGTCTAGCATGTCTGGCCATGGCGATGCTATAGCATCGCCAGACAAGTTAAAGTTAAACTAGTTAGTTTAGTTAAAGTAAGACTAAGTTAAGGTATACGTTAAGTACAATACAAGTTGATCGCGTGATATCGATCATTGATCGCCCGCGCCCACGAAACCAGGGTCTAGTCTCCGTCGTGTTTCGATCTAGCGCAAGCGCCGAGCGTCGCGTCTCGGTCTATCAGACATCAGTATCACCGACAGTGACTACTAAGTAGTTAGTACTAACAGCTAGATTGATCAATGATAACATAATTTTGATATTGAAATACAAATTGCACCACTTGTTATAAACTTAAACAATGCAAATGCAATGTTTATATTCCACTTCGCTTCCAGTAATCAGCATAATGATGATCACTATGACTCGACTATAACTGTTATTAGACACAGATCCTTCTGCAGTTCCTTCACAAACTTTTAGTTTTACTTTTACGTTTTTGATAAATACAAATGATTTCCCCCAATTTCGATTTATGCGTTTTAGTTTTTTACTTTTAGTACAATATAAAATCATTGCCTTAAAACATTAACTGTAACAAAAACAGCCGGGCAACGGGGCAACAGGCGAAAATCTCATATTCTCATGGAATGAAAAATAACCTCGTAAAGCTATTAAAAGCCACAGGTACAAATAAAGCAGAATAAATATTCCGACTGCAACACTTCAGTTCGATTCATTTTGCTCACTTTCCATTAGGACAGGGTTAGTAGGAGGGGACGAATCGACTTGAATCAAGCTCTCATTGACATTGCACGCTTCACTTTCGAGCAGCACGTCCTGTCCGTTATCACAACTTGGCCCGTTGCCAAGGAATGCCTGTGACACATCGTATTCGTCTATACGGTAGCTGATATCACTCTCTTTGGTCGCTGTATCAGTATTCTCGATAGTTTCTATAACTCCCTGTCTTTCTCCTTGAGCAATCCCTGAGTGGATGAGGGGATTGCATATCCTTCAGCAGCATCTTCATCAGCTACATTCACACCTTCGCATTGTAGTATTTTTTCATCCATCTGTACTCAGTTCATGCTTAGCCCTAGAGACATTATTGGGAAAAATAAAAAAAGGGTGATTACCTGCTATCATAACAAAAACATCAACAAAAGATTTTATAAACCTGTTATCATCACTTCAATTAGTATCTGCATCGAAGTGTTAGAACATAAGCACACAGCACATATTTGAATACTGGTCCAGGTTCAACTACCATACTACCCATGTCATTTTTCTTCTCACATGGCATTACACTCATTACACTTTCTCCAAGCTAACATCGAAGGATTCAAGCTGATTGAGTAGAAGTCAAGTTATGGTGGTTTAAAAACAACGTGTGAAAATCCGATCAATTTTCGTCCATAATTCAGCTCAGGAAAGACATAGAATAAATCTGAAAGCTGCATCTGAAAGCTCTCAACTGGCACATGCCAGTTACATGCTGCACGCAACAATTCATCACGCGCACGTGGGTGTATAGTTCATTATCTGATGCGTTTGTTGTATCTCGCCACTCAAAAGGACTCGTAAATAGAGATTTTAACTTGTGGACAAAACCCTATGGCACCTTCCCTTTGAGCTATCAGGCTGAAACTTTGACATTTGATTGATACTTATGCTATCAACAAATCAAGTTGAAAATCAGCTTCCTGAAAGATTCCTAAGCTGAGCTATGAGCTGTTGAAAACTTCAAGTAGCCATAGCTTCGGCTAACAGTGGGGAATTCGGACAATTTTAACCAGTCATGACCAGCTTTGTTTCCTCTACCTGGTGACAAAATTTCAAAACGATTTGTTAAATATATTCGAAGATAAGTTCGTAAACGTGAAAAACACCGTGTTACAAAAGGCCTTGTCGATCGATGATAGACCCTGTCGAGAATTTCGTTTTGCGCGCGCGCGGCTCAAACTTGTTCAAACTGACGCAAGCCGCTTCGCGGCATGCATCACTGCATCAGCGGTTTAGCATCGCCGGACAACAAATGGCCCTAAACGACAAACGTGCTAGTACTTTGTGCGCACCGCGCCGTTGCGTTGTTACCACCCTATTTTTTCATGCGCGCCTTCATGTTTCGGCCTTCGATGAAGGCGCGCGCACATCAGTATGTACTGATGTGCGCGTACTGCAGTGCAGTATCAGTATCACAGACAGTGCAAGTGCAGACTACTAAGTAGTTAGTATANGTTCGTGATGTTGTGGTCGCAACAGTCCCGGCACAAATGTCTCTTTGGTCTGTTATATCAGTGGTTGTAATTGTTGCTGTTGTTGCTGGTGTTGTTGTAGCTGCCGTTGTTGTTGCTACTACTGTTGTTGATGTCGTTGTAACTGTTCTTGCTGCTGATGATTCTGTCGTTGTTGTTGCTGATATTTCTGTTGTGGGTGTCACTGTCAGCACCTTCGTGAATTCCGGGGACAGGGCAGGTGGGTTGGATGACAGTTGAATCCCTTGACACGATCTGCTTGTATGAACACTGCTGGCGCTGCAATCACTACTCTGACCACCGTCATTCATGCTTAGATGCCCGAAGTTCTCGACTGTCGTTTGAACATCATTGGTCACGGTCTCCTCTACATAACAAGATGCTGTACTCCCCACTCCGCCTGATGGCGCCTCTCCGTCTCGTGTTACGGCGGCTGGTGTTTCTGTGGAGCCCTCCTCAACAGGACTGAGAATGAGACCGTTTGACAGCTCCACAGATAGAGATGGCAGGTCAAATTGGGGAGGTTGTGCCGGTGACACTTGGGGATCTGGTGAACATCGCTCAGATTGAGGCGGGGAGAGTACATCCTCCTCCTCTGTGATGACGTCATCGATAGTGTCGTCATCCAATCCAAGTTGAGTGGGAGTGGGAACTGATGCGTGTCGGAGTAGTGGGGCACTTCGTGGAGCAGTCTGTAGGGGAGTGAGATATCAGGTGCTGTGAATCACGCAGACACTCACGCACAGACAAAACACATAGACAATCACACGAACACCCACGAACAATACTTCAATCAGTAGCTCAATCTTTTCGTCAGTTGCATGTACACTTTGACTTACCAGATTAGTGGAGAGCTGTGGAGTGGCTATGATCGGTCTGAGACCCTCTTCATCACCATGCAGTTCTTGTAGCTCAGAGAGCTGCTTCTCGCAGAAAAACTTGAGAATTCCCACCTAATGGAATTGGATGATTGATGTGTTGGATGCTTATAATATGACAATTCTGGTCATAATAAGTCTGGCTGAATTCTAGATTCCTTGATAATTGATATGGATGACACTTAGGTTTCAATTTCATGCTTCTGTTCGAATCTATTATGGCAGAGCTCTTGGAGAGAGTTCCTACCTGCTGGCGAGTCGTGTTTGTAAGCATCTCGCATGTCGGTTCGCCGTTACTATTTGGCGGCTTCACTACGTTTGGACCGAATAACAGGCACAGATTGTTGAGATCCATCTTGTTCTTTGGCTGATACTCGGCGATACTGATATGATGTCTTGTTAGGAGATGGGAATAAAACTAAAAGGGCAAACCAGAATGGAAAGTGACAAAATTACATTTACGGGAGATACTCATCACAATTTCCGGATGATCTGGGCACTCCTCAGTAGCAACTCGAGAACTTACTATTTGATGTGCTGAATGAGGCGGACAATCACACTGATATTAGGCTCAGGAATGTCACCAAATGCGTTCATCATCTTCTCCCTGTCTGATTCCTCTGTAACAATCCTCGTTAACATTACAATCCTCGTTATACATGACAAGTCCTCGTTAAACATTACAATCCTCGTTAACATTACAATCCTCGTTAACATTACAATCCTCGTTAACATTACAATCCTCGTTAACATGACAATCCTCGTTAAACATTAGAAATAATAACAAGAGGAAGCCTTTGCGAGTGATCAAAAAACCGGGATCCGCGTACCTTTGCTATCGAGTAATTCCACGAAGTCGTAGAACATCTCGACTGGGAAGAGTGGTTTTGGGAGTTCCCTGAAGAAGAGCTTCACAACCCCGGCCACCACGTTCACTTCCGCTTCAGAGGCTAGAATCTCGCCGTTACGGGCACCTGACATTTGAATGACAGTGAGACAGATAGATAACTCCAGTCGTGCGATAGTGCGATTGGTTAGCCAATGCAGAGACCAATGGAAACACATATTCACTAACACTCATCAAATGCAGATTTGAGCTGTCTTATCTCTCCCATGATACCACTAATCCTATAGATGCCCTCTTCAGTTATCCCACGTTTCTCAATCTCTCTGAGGGTAAAATTGAGAAGTCACATGACAGGGATATGTATGACGTCATTCAGCACTAATATTCCAGGAGGAGCTGATTGAGCGCACCTGAAACATGCATGAATAATGGGCGGTATCTTCTGTCCCTCGATGAGTGCCAGTTCCTCCAATGCCACGCCGAATGTTTGATGTTGTGATTCCTTCCTTTGTCGTGCCATCTCTTGGGACAACAGTTGCACCGTTAGCTTTATCTGACCCTAATGTTACAGGAGTGTCAATTAGCTACCCAATTAAGAATGGATTACTGGATAGTATAGATGTATATTGGATAGTATAGATGGATATTGGATAGTATAGTAGATAGTATAGTGGATAGTATAGATTGAGGAGGCTGGTAAAAATTGGTAAGCGTAAGCTTACCTTGGGTTGCAGATTGACAGCAAGAGGTTTGGGGCTGTTATCCTCTAGATTATGATCAAGAAGGGTGATGAGTTTCAGCCCGATTTCGACAGGAGCAGTGAACTTCTTCTTGCCGTATGCTCGTATACGGAGGAACTGGCACGCTTGCGCAGGAATGCATATCGTCTGAACGATCGGGGTTGGGATATTGGGGGAGCTGTACTCATGATCTGTGGTCACGGCGTGCGTATGAATATCACGGAGAACATTATCATTTTTAAAGAGTCACGCAATCACGCAAATCACGCAATACATACCTCGTCCCAAATGGGGTTGACACTCGCTTTTGCAATCTTTGTCTTGGTCTTTTTGCACATAACCCCATTACAGTCAGCCTCGAGTGTGCAGTACACATCAGGTTTCGTACCCACCTCGCCTAAGTCTGTACCACATATCACTTGGACCAGCAAAACACCTGGTAATGCGGTTTCCAGACTTACCGTATAGTCCAAACTATGGGCAAGTGATGCTACCGCAATGTACTGCAGGATGTGTTCAAAAGAGACAAAAGGTGGCAACAAGGGGGCAATAGGACTCTTGACGGAGTAGTCAAAAGCCAATTCAATGACTCACCATCGTAAAGCACTTCATCGTCGTTGTCTACATCCAACTTCGCAATGGACGAATCCTTCCGCAGCTGAAACACAGCATTTAGCCATCTTTTCTTAGCGTAACTCACATACCCTCTGCCACCAGACATCGTGGTAACTAAGCTTCTCAATACATTCAGATGATAATCAGGTGCAATATGTATAGAAGAGGATAGGGATAGTATAGCACAAAACTAGCTTCTTATGAATTATCCGAAAGACATAAAATGGAGAATCGGAGAGTAGACGAAAGGTCTGCTATTCAGTACCGCATGAAGTCTGACGGCAGTAAACCACTCTCAGAAGAGCATATAGAGGGGGTAGAGCTATCAAAACGTGACATTTTGACACGTGAAATAGATGATCAGCTCTATTGTTAAACTGGATGCATATTGTTAAACATTGCTAACTGCTATATATAACACCAAGATATCTCTGATACCGCTTGTTTACGATGATTACAGGTGTCACACTGGTGATAATTGAAGCAATGTTAAGGGCTGTCAGATGTGACCAATGACCCACAAATGAGCATGAAGCAGCAGCTGGTGACAATATTAACAATGTGTCGCTACAGTATCATTATTAATCGATCTTGACATGATCGCTTGATAGGGAAGAGGCAGGGAACATAACAGCATAGTTTCAGCCGCGGTACAAGATGGATACGCAAGTCTTTACCGGAAATGCTTAATAGAACACTGTACATTGCACGATGTACATATTATCATGCTTTCTGTGGTTCAGATTGGCGAGAATAGCAACTCTTCATGATCAGCGTGTCTAAAACGCCTCCAGAAAAATTGTAGTACTAGTAGCGGTAATCGGTATAAATCACACAGCGCAATAGTATTGCACTGTATTTCGGCGATGCTAAGCATATCTAGTGGGTCTACAATGAGAAACCCAATAGCCCGTGTGTCATATGTATGATAGGTACCATCCTAAAAAGCAGCTATAGTTAAACCATCAACCACATAAGTTCGCCTGCTCAAAGCTCGCACACGCGAATAACAAATATGAAGCTCAATCGGGAAACATTGCCGGTATATTGCCCCTACAGTGACATTCATTATGAGCCCCGTATTGACAGCTTGGGTTGGAGTCAACATATGAATACGCAATGAATACCAAATGGGAAGATGGCTTATTAGATACGTCATGGTTCATGAAAGGGATTGCTTAGGAGAGTGAAGGAAATACGGTGATACACTGATACCTTGTCTCAAGATGACCGATATTTTCGACCTGGAGAGAAATACACTTTACCCGGTAACGATCAACAGCGACAAGCACAAACACACACACACACACACACACACACACAAACACACAGGTATACTGTGAAATACACACAATCGGTAAATAATTGCACTGGTAAAGAAGAAGCTTTATAACATGGCGAATGACAATCTGTCTGAATGATCCTATAAATAGCAAGGAGAGTCATGCTTGTTTCGCATAATACTGGAAGATCGTGGACAATCGCGTATCCTACCTTGGTGTAGCGCTCGAGTAATGCTTCCACCTCGGTGGCAGTGAGACTGATATTCGCTGTACATGACGGCACTGAGAGATAATTGGGATGTGTCATGAATCTTGACACAGACAGAAATATGGAAACACACAAATATACGCACAATCACACATGCAGATAAACACTCACAGACACACACAGACGCAAGGACCAACACAAACACACACAGACACATCTGCATTACGCACAGACGCACACAGACGCACACAAGTACTCACAGACAGACAGAGACTGACACAGTGTGACGTGACAGTTATGATCTCTTACCTTTGTTGAGTTGTGTCTGTATTTGTCTCATCCACTCATCACGTTCTTTTTCACCGTGTATGTGCATTGTGTACGTCTGCAATTATAGGGCCATTATAGGGACTGATTGGGGTGGGATGGTTGCGACAGGGAATACTGATAGAAGTGACGGTATGTGGACATCACCACTGAAAAGACGCTCAAATCGCTCTCACCTTTCCGCGTTTTGATATGATCTTAAATGGAAGGTTCATGTGCATAACATGGTATTCGTCTATCTTATCGGTCAGGGAATCTTTCAATGCTTTCATCCGTTGTTTCCTAAACCCTCTCATCCTCTTGGAAACAGCCTGTAGGTATTATAGTGCGTAATTTATGAAGAAAGCAATGGGTGGGTATATGGAGTCAAGTGTTATGGAGTAAATCTTCGTGAACCACTCACTCCTTTGGTGAGGTCTTGTAAGATGTTAGCCTCTTCCTCCTTCAGTAGCTTCTGTATTTCCTTGATTTTCATCTTCAGTTGACGAAGTTGAATAGTATCGACTGACCTTGCTGCGGGACAATTTGGTGTTATACTGAGATTGAGTCAGTAATTGCTCCAAAGAATTCTTCATTTCAAACTGAGACCCCGAGACTTCTTCATTCCAAATGAGAGAGACAGGACCTAATATGGTATTGTGGCACAAGCAAACACTGCATAGCGTGGTTGTACTAACGTGGATCATGGCTGAGAGGGAGGAGAATGTCTGACAAGGGGAGATGCCACTTTGGCAGATAGAGACTAGCGTGGTCAGACGTGCGTGACATTCTCGCACATACCAGCACATCGTTGTACAAGAAGAGATATCTCATCTTTAGCACTGCGTGAGGAGGGAGTGATTCTACACATCACAGCATAATTGTTATAGTGGTTACCATGTCACCATGTCATGCCCACCCATATCGCATATGTCACCTGATTTCTCATTCTGTCCCGCCATCATTCCCTTATGAATAAGCTCCCTTTTTCGCGAAGTCTTGTTCCGTTTCCTAACATCGGACATGATTCGGTCGATGTTGGCAGTTATCTCCTCCAGCTTATACTCTGCCTCCTCGAGTATAATGCTCTCGCTGCTAGCCTCGCTGCCCAGCAGTTGCTGTCGCACGTTCTGGTGTGTGAGAGAGGGTAGGATGTCATGATATGGATCACTTGATATAACGGGACATGGCACAGGGCCAGATAACCTGCTCATGTCACGTGACTCTCGGTTCTAGATTCCAGGGCTGTCTAGACTATTATATGTGCGCGGTACTTAACCGAAATGAGGTGTTGATAGGTCTCCACTTGGCGCAGTGGAATGTGGAACAAGTCCGGCAGTGAGATACACACTTCCACTCCGATCTGTGGACAAATGTATTATAGACCAACAACAGCAGAATGTTAAACACGTGACACTATGTAGTGTGTGTCGCACACATGTGCTCGTTGGATATGAGGAGGGTTGATGTGTGGTAATGAGCGCAATCATTAAGTTGAAATATGCTAGGGAATGCTGTACCAACCTTATCAATGAGTTCCTTCGTTTGGATGTACTGTGATTCTATTGTAGCAAGTGTTTCCATAGTGAAGGAGAAATCTTTAGCATACTCCATGTACACTTTGAACTGATTTACCTGCGATGGAGCACGATTTGAAATGAGTCATAGGCGAGCCAACTATATATAACCAAATATTGATAATTTTAACCTGGACAATGCAAATATCATTACTTCCTAGAAGTAATGATTAACGAAATTGGAATTTCGGATAACGCACAGATGCAACAAATGAGACCGCAATTTTGATACATTGACGGGAACTTACCATTTCAAAACTTACCATTTCGAGAAAAAGATCACCGAATATGATGGGAACCTGACCACCTCCGCTGACTTTCTTAACCCTGTGTTGTGCCGCAATGAGGAATGACTTGTGTATCATTAGCAGGTGACAAGGGTGATGAAACACCGTGTTGATGTTGTGACGAAGTGTCAGCGAGTCCTTCGAGTGATCACGCAGCGCTTGTTCGAAATTCTGCGGAGTAGTCTGTTACACCACCACTATATCTCAACATATTATTTGATTACCTATTGTTTGTTTGTCCATCAAATTGATGGAATTAAAGTAAACTAACAAACTGGAAATGATGTAAGATTTCTCTGTACTGAAAAATTTTCCTTTACTGAATTACTGCGTGACATCACAGAGGTGACAGTACAAACTGACGGGAAGACTTATAACACTCACTGTATTAGTGATGAGAGCAGGTTTTATTACTGCATTATAACAGATCTGCATTGTAACCGGTCTGTGCAGTGAGCTACAATTCAGTACCGACGTCCGACACAATAAATGGAACTGACCTCAACCAGCAGTTGAAGCTTCTCAACGTAATTCCGCTCCAGATTTAGGAAGTTCTCGACAATGGACAACTTGTCAACGTAGTCGTAACTACTGTAGAATGATGCCTGGACGCAGAGTGTTTCGATGGTGGAGGTCGGTGAAGCTTAAATAACTAAGGGTGCTTGCTAGGTCAGCATCAAAATTCACGTAGCAAAGATGAAACAAACTATAGAGTTCAGGCAGACTATAAAATGGTCAGTCACCTGACTTAGACTGTCCTCGTCGTGGAAGACTGAAGATTTGCTCCTGATCATTCCCTTCATCCCTCTGAACTTCTTCCCTAGCTTCTCACTCTTCAGCGATACTGACGACGAACTGGTTCTGCGGAAATGGAATGATTGGCTTGATACTATTCAAATTTGTTTCATCTGGTGCATTGGATCCAAACATCTCAAACATTATTACAGCAGCTTAAACAGTATTCATATTCGTATCGAAGTTGCGCGCACGATTTTTCCACGCGCGCGGCGCTACATGCAGCCAGATCACCTCGTGTATCATACAATAGTTTTCCTGCGCGTTCCAGATAAGTTTGGACGACGTTACCTAAGTTGTTTTATCCTACTTAACAACTTCTTCATAAAGTTGTAAGAGCAGCCTGCATCAGTGTCACATTATAGCATTATAAGAGGCAGTCACAGCTATAGCAATATTGCTATTAAACAGACTTCCTCGCTCGATGTACAAGATTTGGCATACCGCTACTCACAATTCACAAATCGATTCCTGATAATTGTAATAAATACTCGCTTGGTCGCGAGAAACAGTAACATCATAGCTATAAGTGAGTAAATGGGTAAATAGATGCTAAATAGTTAGGTGTGTACGTTATCATCGAGTGGTACGCGATGAATAGCGTGTTACAGCTATTTGACTGTGATAATTATTTGTCTTCAGATCATAGACATACCTACATCGCTACACACACACACAAAGAGACACGCATATAAACGCACTATCTGAAAAGCATTTCCTCGAATTAAAGCACTCTATAGTATTTAGCAAATATTAATCTGTGTGCACACACACAGTTACGTTATAGTGAGTGTCTCATTAAACCATATCGGTGTTCAGAACTCATTTTGTATGTGGTTCGAGCATTGCCGCATTTTGGAACAAAGCTATAAAAACAGGGCAGTTGGAATAATTGGTATCCAGCCTCCACACATATTCCATTCTTTCATTGACAGAGTTCATAACTAAATACCAGTGCACACTGGATATAACCATTACCAACCACACATTGACACATTATATAGGAACAGTGATGTGGTGGTTATAATTGAAGGGGAGAAGTCACCGTCATTTGTAATCCGATATAGATTAATTAAAACTTGACATCACCAGTTACACTGCAGGGGAAGTGGCTTGATTATTGGATAACCAGGAATAAACGGGAATAACTGGGAATGAGGGGTAACTGGGAATAACTTACATAGCGCGCAGGGCAGCGCGGGATTGAACGTAAGTCAGAAACTGACTACCTAAGTGATGAATTTCTGCAAAGTGAAGAGGGTTTCCATGTGTGATGTTTCCTTTGGCAATTCCCTTATATTTCATAAGATATTAGGGGCCCCATGATACGGGGCCTCGAACTCCCCTTACCCTAGTCAGTTCAATAAGACCCTGATCTCACACGTCATGTGGCTTATCAGGAAATACATAACTGATGACATATTATTCGCTGTGCTGTCTTTGCATCAGAACGAATGGAATGTTTATCTGCTGCAACTATGTGACTTCCACCTTGAAATATGTCACGTCCAATATTTATATGTTTTGACACGTTATCAACACAACTTATCCCAAGCCCCATGCCCGAGGTTAGTGAATCTGGTTTATCGAAGTTACAAAGGTAACTACTTACATTCGTGTTAAACATAGATATAGATTGTGTGTGTGTGTGTGTGTGTGTTTGTTATTGTGTTTGTTTTTTACTGAGTGTGTTTGAGAGTGAGTGAGNGTGTGTGTGTGTGTGTGTGTGTAGATATACAAAAACATTGCATAATCAGCTGCAGCTGGTTACTACTATGATCTCAGAAAGTTAGTATACTCGGTGAGTTAGTATACTCGGTGAGTTAGTATACTCGGTGAGTAAGTATACTCGGTGAGTTAGTATACTCGGTGAGTTAGTATACTCGGTAAGTTACTATACTCAGTGAGTAAGTATACTCGGGGAGTTAGTCTGGTTGTAATAAAGACTACAATCCTGAATCAAACAATACAAAGATACAAAGTAACTTAAACTCTGCTAAGTTTTTGAGTGCCTATTAACTTCAACTGGGTACAACGTCTGACACGTTAAATAGCACCAGCAACACACAGAGGGTTCGGGCCTTCTCTGCTATAATCGTCACACCATAGGTACTCTACTACATTCGTAGTCACACCGTACTCTACTACATTCCTAGTCACACCGTACTCTACTACATTCCTAGTCACACCGTACTCTACTACATTCGTAGTCACTAGTTCCAGTTACAGTGAATATCATCAGATAGACAATGCTCGGTATTGATGAAGGAGCAGTTAATGCACCGTTTAAATGAGGGCATAGCAGGTCATTAACACTTGGTACGTCTATACATAATTAACACTATACACTCACTCCTATGCATACAATGAGCGACATGATCACACGGTGTATTATGTAGATTGGACCATATGTCTTACGCGCACATGCCCCATAGGTCATAATGACTGCTCAAGATCAAATTTGAAGGTTCCCGTATAGCTGTATAGGTACCTACCTGATAGCACGGTATTATAACCGAACCCAGATGTGTGTTGTGTGTTTACTTTGTAGACTGTAGGAGTGTTGTGAGTGTGTGTGTGTGTGTGTGTGTGTGT